>CAUYRH010172317.1:0-19142 GCA_963574655.1 Perodicticus potto | reverse complement strand
TTCTTTAGAGAAGTTTCTCTTCAAGTCCTTTTCCCACCCTGAGATGGGATCACTTGCCCTTTTGTTGCCAATACACTTGAGTTCTCTGTATATTCTGGTTATTAAACCTTTGTCTGAGGCATAACCTGCGAATATTTTCTCGAAAGGCCATATTTCTTTGTCTTTAAGTCACCCTAAATTGGACCCTAAGCCCTAGCTCCTCTTTGCTTGCAGGAAATCCAGTCTTAATCATTTGTGCCCACTTCCCCTCCTTTACTCCTAGGCTGTAAAAACACACCAACACCAAACCAGTAATCAGTCCTTGGTCTAAAGTGTGTAGAGCTAAGAAGTTCAGTAAGTCACAAGTTATAATTACTTCCTGCCTCTGGAGATACATACATTCATCAGGAAACAAAACAGAAACCATAGAAATCCCCCTTTGCTATTAACGGCAATGCCATGATCTTGTTCTAACCCAGGCAATATAGCTCAGACTTTTGCTTACCCTGATTCCACATTTTTACCTAGAAAAATATCCATATTTTTCCAAATTTTCCTTCTTGCTATCACAAGGGATATAAAACCCCCTAGCCTAGGACCATGGGAGTGGAAGCAAGACAGTGTAAAGGACAGAAATAAGGAACCAGCCAGGCCGTACAGCAGCCCAGAAGTTTAGTCAAAGTGTATGGAGGGATCTTGGTCTGGTTGAGCAATCCAGTAGTGAGAGCCAGAGGACTGGAAAGAGTCCACTGGATGGAGCAGTTAAGGAGGTCAAGGGTCACTCTGACAAAATTCAGAGGAGTGACAGAAAAGGAAATCTGATTAAAATGGGCTTAAGAGTTAAGAAACGGATTCAACAAGTTTCGTCTGTTCTTTTGAAAATGTGATAGCTAGAGGTGATTTAGAGGTCTGGCAAGGCTTGCAATAGCTGGCTTTTGAGGGGAGGAAACAACAGCCTGAGTATCATTAAAGGTTACAGGGAAAGAGCTGGATTGAACACATAAGAAAAAGAAATATCAGAAGAAGCTGTATCTTTATTCTAGTGAAGATAGGAGAGAAGAGACATAAAAGCACAGAGAAAAGGGCTGGTTTGTACAAAGAGCTGGGAAATGG
Source organism: Perodicticus potto (assembly GCA_963574655.1). NCBI lineage: Eukaryota > Metazoa > Chordata > Mammalia > Primates > Lorisidae > Perodicticus > Perodicticus potto. Next base: position 18,050 of record CAUYRH010172317.1, on the reverse strand, counting down.
ATGTCCTCTTATGAACTCAGAAAAGGTGGCGAGGGAGGAGGCCAATTTAGGTAAGTTTGAGGTCATGGAGTTGTGTGAGTTCAAATCTCAGGGCGTCATTTTTTTCTGTGTAGCATAACATGAGGTTATCTGTCAAGACTTTGGGTAAGAAGTGAGTTTGGGGCAGCAGAGACTTAGTTTCATTAACTTTTTCTGGTTTGGGACAGAAATGTATAGTAATCTCGCTAAATCTACTATCTTTTTAGGATTCTTTTAAATTTTCTAGATTCATAGTCTACATTCAAGTAATGGCAGTTTACTTTTCTTTATACACATAAAAGTTGTGCCTCTTATTTCCTTTACTTGCCTTATATGGCACTGGTTGCAGCTGGAACTACATTATTTGGCAAGGGACTCCCAAACCACACAGAGGCTATAAATCAGGCTCTACACTTTGTATGGGGAAACCTGGAAAAATTATTGAATCACCACATTAATCTGGTGCAGTTAGAACTTTGGATTTTATGTTTAACTCGATATATGTTAAAATATCTGTAGCTTTCTGACACTTAAATATTAGCATACCTACCCTTTAAAAATAAAACAGCCAGGCACAGTAGCTCACAAGTTCAAGAGCAGCCTGAGCCAGAGTGAGACTTCACTTCTAAAAATAGCCAGGCATTGTGGTGGGCACCTGTAGTCCCAGCTACTCAAGAGACTGAGGCAAGAGAATCACGTAAGCCCAGGAGTTTGAGGGTGCTGTGAGCTATAATGCCACTGCACTCTACAAAGGGTGACAAAGTGAGACTCTGTCTCAAAAAATAAAAATAAAAATAACACAAACTATTGCTGAGCAGTTTTTATTAATATATAGTACAACTCTCAAACTATTGTTTCTCCCAGACAAAAATTTTACAGTGACTTTGATTTGTTCTTCATTTACAATCAATATGCAAAATAGCATTTCAGAAATGAAGTTCTGAGCCTGGCCGGTGGCTCATGCCTATTATCCTAGCACTCAGGAAGAGTGAGGCAGGCAGAATGCTTGAAGTCAGGAGTTCAAGACCAGACTGAGCAAGAGCAAGACCCCATCTCTACTAAAAATAGAAAATATAGCCAGGCATTGTGGTGTACGCCAATTCTCCCAAACACTCAGGAGGCTGAGGCAGGAGGATCACTTGAGCCTAGGAATTTGAGGTTGCTGTGAGTTAGAGTAATACCATGGCACTCTGGCCTGGGCAACAGAGTCTGAGACTCCATCTCAAAAAAAAAAAAAAGAAAGAAAAAGAAATGGAGTTCCTTGGTTCAACCATGGCCCAGACATCTATTAAGCTCCTGACAGTGAATTCATGTACATAGCACAGGGATAGAGAAAGCTAAATAGCCAGTGGCCCCAGGAACACAGATAGTAATGAGATAAGTAGAAATACTGGTGACTAAAACTAGCAAATATCCTCTTACACATTGAGCTACAAATCCATTTGCTACAATGTCCTTATGCCCATCAAAATATACAGGTTAGCGATAAAGTTTGTGTGCAATTTAAAACAGTTATATATCTATATGCACATATATATCATGCAGAATGTGGGGATTATTTTTACTACCTTTGCATAAGATTTGACATGTCCTGTTCTTCAAGGTCTACACTCAGATAAAACTGACAAACTCAAATGATGTTCAAACACTTAGGATTCTTTTTCTTTCTCTAGAAATATTAATTAGTGTATTTCAATAGCTACTATTTGCTGTGCAAAAATAGGTGTTACATGGCAGGCATAATGCTAAAGACTTCCTACCTCATTTAATCTTCACATGGCCTTGTGATTAGTTGTTGTTCCCTTTACATGGTGAGGAAAGAGATCAGAAAGATGAACTAACTTGCCCGATTTCTATGCTTCCTCAGCTTTGTTCAATTTTTTTTTTTTTTGGTAGAGACAGAGTCTCACTTTTATTGCCCTTGGTAGAGTGCCATGGCATCACACAGCTCACAGCAACCTCCAACTCCTGGGCTTAGGCGATTCTCTTGCCTCAGCCTCCGAAGTAGCTGGGACCACAGGTGCCCAACGCCTAGCTACTTTTGTTGTTGTTATTGTTGTTGCAATTTGGCCGGGGCTGGGTTTGAACCCACCACCCTCAGTATATGGGGCCAGCACCCTACCCACTGAGCCACAGGCACTGCCCAGCTTTGTTCAATTTTTAACTATTCTGCTGTGTTGGCCTGTGCCCTGCTTCTATTCAGACACCTGATGCCAATACCAAAAAGAACAGATGCTCAACAAACACTGAAATTGATCTTTACCAGTATACTAGAAGAAAGGTTCAGTCTTAGTCTCAAAATACAGATTTCCTTGCAAATAAAAGCTCTCATTCAATCACAAATACTCAGTGAATATCTGTCTCTGCCAGACCTTTTTCTGATTATCAAATTAAGATTAAAGTGGATGGGGCCAGGCACGGTGGCTCAAGCCTATAATCTTAGCACCCTGTGAGGCCGAAGAGGGTGGATTACAGACCAGCCTAAGTAAAGAGCGATACCCCGTCTCTACTAAAAATAGAAAAACTAAGGCAAAAGGATTGTTTGAACCTGAGTTGGAGGCTACTGTGAGCTATGATTCCATGATAGTCTATCCAGGGACTATGAGACTCTGTCTCGGGAGAAAAAAAAAAAAAAAAAGGATTAAAGTGGATGCTACTCACTGGATGAAAAGGAGGAAAATTGTAATCTAGAATATTCTAAAAATATTTAGAAAATTATATTTAGAATATTCTCCTTAAGTATACTGCAGGGAACTCAGCTTGAATCTAAATTTGGTTCACTGCTGAAATCAGGTAGGTGTATTTAGACCCTTGGGAGGTGGAATAGGGGGTCCTCGGGATTTTATAGAAATGTGCCTTTAAGGAAATTCATTCTAAGAGAAGAGATTTATACAGAACAATTAGGCACTAGGACAGTGGGTAAGATCAGAAAAAGAGGTGAGTCTTCAGATCATCAAGATTTCTGATACAGTCCTAGAACCAAAGAGCTGAAGTGAAGAAGCAAGCAAAACCCAGAAGAGCTGAAATGCCAGGTATCAGTTGAGGCAGTTCCATTCATGGACAACAGGACATTGCCAGGGCTCCTGCAGCAAATGGAGATTGTGCTTCCCTGGCAAGTATTAATGCCCTCAGTAAGGGACTTGGGCAGCTTCAAGTCAAATATCACTTTTGGCCTTATTCTGGAAACCACCAATAGTGGACCAGCTGCCACAGCATTAGCAGTATGAGGACACTTTCCCATACAGATCTGGAGCAGGATAGGAGATAAACATGGGTGCCCCAGCATGGCCAATGGAGATAGTTCATCAAGGCTTCATGAAATATCTCCCGAAGACTCCCAAGGCCACCTGGAAAGGAAAAACCAGAGTTCCAACAGAGTGCTGGACATGGAAGCTGAGCCTAGGAACTTGAATGCACACTCATTTTCTGCCAAATTGTATTAAGTAAATTTGTCATTTTGCAGTATGGGAAGATGGATGAAGTTTTACTTTATGTACAAAATGTGAAATACTTCATAACTTTAAAAATTCCAAAATCTCACAATTCCAAAGCTGTATGACCAAGTGAAATTCATATCGAGTTTATGCAGTAGGTACAATCATGTCAGCTGTTAAACAGAAATAATGCTCTATTAGAATATTAACCTGAATTGTCTGGGTTTTGAATTACACAAGGTTTATGAGCTTTTTTGCTGGCATTTTAGCCTACTCGACCTCCAGGATGGTGTGGCAGGGATGATTGGGTTACATAAACAGCAGAGACAAAGAGGCGAATGAGTGAGTCAGAGATAGCCATTCTAATCAATGAGAAAAGTGCCTTTTCCTTTCATTCTAATAAATGAATATCTCATTTCTTACAACATGGCATTTTCTCAGAAGACTCCTGAAAATGAATTAAGTAGAAGTTGCATTTTTAAGCTAGCTTCAGCAGAGATTTATCACCTAAGTAACCATTATACTGACATGGCTGTAATATTTTTATTTTTCAATTCCTCAATGATTATGCCAATGCATTTTTCATCTCTTCATGGGCTTAATTCTGTCCACCCACTCAGAAGTCACCTCTGACTGTAGGCAGTTCATAAGTCTTTTGTAAAGACAGCCTTCTGAAATTGTTTATGCTATAATAGATTTTTGTTTTTGTTTTTTATGTCAAAAGTTAATGTAGTCATTGAGATAAAGCAGTCTCTTATAGAAAGCTCTGTTTTGTTTTTCAAAAAAAGCTTTGGAATTATTTTAGTGCCCACAGAATATAAAGACATAGACCTACATTGTCCAATATGGTAGCCACCAGCCACAAGAGGCTTATTAATGATCATTTCAAATAGGGCTAGTCTGAGTTGAATTGTGCTTTAAATGTCAAACACACAATAAATTTCCAAGATTTAATATGGAAAAAACTAAACATCTCCTTAAACATCTTATGTTGATTAAATGTCCAATAATAATGGTTTAGCTATATTGGATCAAATAAAATATGTACTAAAATTGAGTTCACCTGTTTCTTTTTACTTTCTTAATGTGACCAATAAAAAATTTAAAAATACATATGTGGATCACATTATATTTAACAGTGCTGAGTTAGATACTGCCACTACTCTGCCTTCATCATTTCCTTATCTACCTTTATATAGAGGGAATGCTGGGGCTAAGTCATTATTTTTCCATCAGTGAAGGTAACTCCAAAATGTTCAGGAATATTCTCAGGAATTGTGTATCCATCCTGGTTGTCACTCTGAACTGCCTTCAGAGTTCTGTCATACTGTATGTCACAGATCATACCATCTTCTCCCAGCTCCCTCCATTCCTAGTTTCAGTCCCCTAAGAACTCATGTTTCCAGGCTCAAAAAATTGTTTCACATGAAAAAAAAAATTGTTTTTCATGGACACAGACTTTTCCTTAATGAAACAGACTTCTTCAAAGAGGGAATTTAGCTCTGTACTTAGCTCCCCATGTTTTTACCTCTCATAAGACTTAGGTTGGCTTTTTCATTTGCGTAAGCAAAAGGTCCATTCAAATGTTTTCTCAAAGAAAAATAGTCTTATCCCAACATCAATTCTGCACCCCACCTCTTGCCAAGCCAGCTAAGAACTTTTTTTTCTTTAAATTAAAACAGAGTCTTCATTATGTCACCCTCAGTAGAGTGCCATGGCATTCCAACCTCACTCACAGCAACCTCCAATTCTTGGGCTTAAGCGATTCTCTTGCCTCAGCCTCCCAAGTAGCTGGGACTACGGGCGCCCAGCACAGTGCCTGGCTATTTTTTTGTTGTGGTTGTCATTGTTGTTTAGCAGGCCCAGGCCAGGTTAGAACGTGCCAGCCCTAGTATGTGGCCAGTGCCCCAACCACTGAGCTACAAGCGCCAAGCCTCAGATCTTTCTTTGCTTCTTTGCTCTGTAGACTTGACAAAACCCCAGTAGGCAGAGTCTGAATACAAAGACACACCTTGCAAGACCTTTATGTTTAACATGAGTTCTTCACTAGGATTTGTTCATTTCAAGTCTTTTTGCTTACTTAAATAGCATTTAGCCTCAACCTCTGCTCTGAAACATCTGTGTGTTTTGGAGTAGCTGGGTTTGAACCATTAGTTTTGATTAAATACTCATGCATGGGCGGCACCCGTGGCTCTGTGGGTAGGGCATTGGCCCCATCCACCTAGGGTGGTGGGTTCGAACCCGTCCCCAGCCAAACTGCAATAAAAAATAGCCAAGCATTGTAGTGGGTGCCTGTAGCCCCAGCTACTCGGGAGGCTGAGGCAAGAGAATCGCCTAAGCCCAGGAGTTGGAGGTTGCCGTGAGCTGTAACGCCATCCACCAAGGGTGACAGAGTAAGACTCTGTCTCTTAAATAAATACCCATGCATTAGCCCCTTCTGTGGACCAAGCATTGTTCTGGGTCAGAGGGATGTTGAGGACCTGGGGACAGACTTTGACTCTACCTCCTGCCATGAGTACTTCTTACCAAGTGATGTGCCTGGGATGGAGTGGCTGTCGAGGGGGCAGTCACCTCCACACTGCCCCAGAACCCCCCTCAATTGTTATCTTAGCAGAGAAAGTGAGGGAAATATTTCCAGGCAGTTGTAAATTATAAGAAGAGGACCAGGCAGCAACAGGCTTCAATGACAACATTTTTTAAAATTTCTATAGTGCATTATAATGAAAACACTTTTTCATCAATTTAAACCTTTTCCTCAGAGAAACGGCTATTTCCAGATCCAGAACAGAAAAGGGACAAGACATTATGCTGAGTTAGAAAGCAAGGAAGGTTTCCAAGATTAATATAGAGTCCACAGGATACAGAAGTTAGCTCTTATTGTCCAAAGCTATAAAATTTGAAAATTAAGAATAATGGGTTGCCGGTTCTACCCAACATGGAGTAAGGACACTCTGTTTCTTCCTCTGATTATAACAGAAAATCCTGAACAAGATACACAAAGCAAGTATGAGAAGACTCTGAAAAGTGAATGTACGCATTTTCTTTTGCTGTTGTAACAAATTGCCACAATTCCAACAGAGAACACCATTTAGTCCACTAGTTCTCAGAAGACTGTTGGAAAATTAAACACAAGAAAGAAAAGGAAAAATTCTTCAGAATGAAAAGAAGGATCAATCACCAAAAATGTAGAAGAAAAGAAAATGACTCATAAATTTAAGACACAGGAAGAAAAGTGAATATCTAACAATTACACAGAAGAGAGAACTAAGTAGTCACTGGATGTGCTGTACACAGAACCCCAAGTCAGCTAAAGCCTTCTGCCTATTTCATTAGAATTTTCAAGGAAAAATTTTCAAGTACCCAACTATTACAGAATTTTAGGTTCCTTTCACAGAGACATAAATAAAGCCAAAAGAAATTCCGAAAACCATTTCAAACAATTATCTGTCCTAGAAAATAGCAATATTCAACTGACTCAAAAGAAAATTTTCAAGTCATTATGGAGGGGCTCCCTGTGATCTCTGCTTATTCCCAGAGTTGCACTTCTGGGGTCAAGCTGGGAGGTTCACCTGTTCCATCTCTGATCTGATCCATATCCCTCCCAGATACAAAAAATTAGTTCATTCACCACTTCCCCCAAGGAGCCCACTCACTCTAACCATTTTGAGAGCTTTAATATAATGTTTTCCAAGTTTAAGAGATTGCTGGCAGAGGTCATATGTGAGAGTCCAGGGGCCACTCCTATCACTCTCTCTCTCCTTTGCACCTCTCCATCCTGATTTTTGTTTATTCATAAGTGTTTCTCCCTCCCTCTGGCCTCTCTCTCACACACAGTAATCAATCAAGAACATCTCAGAGACTGCCACAAGCAGGCAAGACTTCTGACCTACTACAGTCATCTTGTAAAGAGGAACTTTGATGCATTAAATTACCTCTATCTCAATCTGTCTACCCACACAGCATCATTTCTGAACTTAGAGCCAACATCCCCTAGTAATGCTTTCACAATCTTTCACTAAAATTCTTGCAAAGGAGTAAGTTATATAAAGCACTACCTGGTTCTGAATGCTGGGCTCCATTTTTTTTTTTGTCCTTGTTGTTTTAAGAGAAAGTGTCACTCTGTCACCCAGGCTAGAGTGTCATGGCCTCAGCCTAGCTCACAGCAACCTCAAACTCCTGGATTCAAGCGATCCTCCTCCTGCCTCAGCCTACCAAGTAGCGGGGACTACAGGTGTCCTCCACAATGTCCAGCTGATTTTTTCTATTTTTAGAAGAGATGGGATCTGGCTCTTCCTCAAGCTGGTCTCAAACTCCTGGCCTCAATCGAACCTCCCATTTTGGGCATCCAAATTGCTAGGATTACCGACTTGAGTCACCATGCCCAGCCTAGAGAAAGCTTTTTAACACTCTTTTCTCTTGGCATTTCATTATAATTTTTTTAAATTTTTAATTGACATGTAATAATTATACATATTTATGGGTACAATGTGATGTTTTGATACATGTATAATTATACATATTTATGGGTACAATGTGATGTTTTGATACATGTATACCGAGAATAATGATTAAATCAGGATAATCAGCATATCTATCACATCAAACATTTATTATTTCTTTGTTGTGGGAAAATCCAAAATCCTCTCCTCTAGCTATTTTGAATATATAATACCTTATTATTAACCATAGCGATCCTTCTCTGCAATAGAATACCAGAACTTAGTCTTCCTTTCCAGTTGTAACTTTGTACCCCTTGACTAAGCGCTGCCTGTCCCACTCATTATGATTTTTGATGCCTGCATAATTGGAATATCACAGCAAAGTGACAAGAACACAGCCAACACAATAACCTGTTAATTAAGAAGAATAATAAAGCGTAATCAGAACGATGAGTTTAATCCTGGCTTTATCTGCACATTATTAAGAAAAGAACTCTTTTGGAAGCTGGGGACAATGAGGGACCTACAAAGCACTAGAAATGTCTGTAATACCCTCTACTTTATGAATGAATAAGTAAATAAGCAATTGGATGAATCCCAGATGGTTTAGTGACCTTCCTATTCCAATATAAATTATAACACTCAGGCCAATATAGGAACCAAAGGTTTTTCATAAAGCAACTAATGTACGTTTTAGGAAGAAAAGAAGACCTCAAAATCACTATTTTTAAGATTGTGTTTGTTGAAATCTTATAACAGCGGCACACATGTATAGCTCCACAAGATACAACTTGAAGTAGCGACAAACACACAAACATGAGGGAATGACATTCTTCTTCATTTGACGGAAATACTATGTTACTTCAGTATGAAAAAGCCAATCAAAAGAAAAGGCCCACAGACTTAACTAGCAGAACACTGGTTGTTGCCTAATAAGATGAGTTTTAAAGAGGGGTCTACACTCTTTCTCTTGACACATCATCGTTTTACAATCCCCTGCCAAAGCTTCTTGTGATTTTGCTTTCACACATTGCAAGAAAACCTGACCCTCCTGGATCCTTGATTATTTCCCCTAAAGCAGTGTCCTCAACCTTGGTCACACATTAGAATGATGAGGGAGCTTTCAAAAAGACCCATGCCCAAGCCCGGTCCCAGACCACCAATTGTTCTTATTCTATATGAGAGCTTCTTAAGAGATGAGCGAGGCACTAGCATTTTCCATACTGTCCCAGGAGATTCTAATGTGCAGCCTGGGGAGAGACTAGAGCAGATACATCTTGTTCAACTGAAGTATTACAGTGAAAGTTAGCCATGCCATCTCTTCCCCCAACCATACCACGTTTTAGATTTTCCCCTCTCATTTTCCTGGCGGCTTCATTTTCAATAAAGGTGTAAATAAATACATTTCCCCAGAACAGTACACTTTCACAGTTTTGCAGTTTCTAGTTTGGCTTCAGTCTTCCAGTAAAAAAACTGGATTTTTCCTGGGCAGGAGAGAGAAGAGGTTACAACAAAGGAAAAGAGCACCGACTCTTGGCCCTGATGGGACATGGAGAGAACAAATCACCATTCTCTCTTTCCTTTCCACTCAAGCCAGCCTCCTCTATCTCCAAGCATCCTCTGTAAAGGATGGTACCAGCCCATTGGTGTTTCCAGAACCATTTCTATAAGGAAAACCAAATGATAAATAGGGGCTGCATCCCAAAATCTCACTAAAACATAAAAGGAAAATAAGTGCTAATGTTGATAACATCTTTCAAAACTTTTCACTCACTAGGAATCTCACAGTTTGAAAGGAAGTGCAAGGCTAGGCGCCCATTACCCAGTGGTTAGGGAGCCGGCCACATGCTCCAGGGCTGGTCTGTTCAAACCTGGCCCGGGCCTGCTAAACAAAAAAAAAGGCAAGTGTTGGGGCGGGTGCCTGTAGTCCCAGCTACTAGGCAGGCAGAAGCAAGAGAATCACTTGAACCCAAGAGAGTTTGAGGTTGCTGTGAGCTATGATGCCAGGGCACCTAATGAGGGTGACAAAGTAACACTCTGTATCAATTTAAAAAAAAAAAAAAGGAAAGAAATGTAATCCATCTCTCCCCTCTCTAAGCAGCTGGCTGGTGGTTGTGGAAGGAGGAGAGGGTGCTAGAAGTCCAAGCAGCTTTGTTATTGATTGTTGAGCAATTCTGGATGAATTTCTAATCCTGATTCATCCAAAAAAAGTATGAAGATAATCTAATCCAAATCCCAAACCTACTCCACTATTGCTTTGCTATGTAATGAAATTGAAAGCTGGAAAGGGGCATTCATACAAGACAATGATGCATAACCAATTCAAATGTTATACTGAGTGTTTGTTAAATTATATGAAATTGTGCCAGCTGTGGTGGCATGCGGCTGTCATCCTAGATATACAGGAGGCTGACTCTGGAGGATCGCTTGAGCCTAGGAGTTTGAGTCTTAAGTAGGCAACACAGCAAGATTTTCCCTCTAAAAAATAAGTAAAAATTATAAAAAAATTGATTAATCATACAGGCGAAACTTACTAAATGCAGAATATAAATGTCTTCATACAATAACTAAGAAAATGCCATGAAGGGTATGTTAAACAGTTTGAAGAAAACATTTCAGATTGTATATGAAGCCAGCACATTGTACCCCTTGATTGCACTAATGTACGCAGCTATGATTTAATAAAAAATAATAATAATAATAATAAAAAGGGAAAAAAATTGATTAATCTAATTTTAGTATTTTTTCCTCCTCACCAACCTGATCTTGACTCTGATCTTCTAAGTAATCACAGGGAAAGAAGAACTTCCATATTCCAAATGATACACTTGACATGTTGGAAATGTTTAGCATATTAAGTGATCAATTAAGCGAACATCATTGGCTTGTTTAATTATATAACATAAAATGAATATTACTTTCAGCTATTCAAATAAAAGAATAAAAAAACTGAACATAAGTGCAGTCAAGTTTCGATTACCTATACTCATGGAAAAGAAAAGATGACCCAAATAATGGAAAGCTAGAATATATTTCTGGAAGGGAAGACAAGGGTCAAATTTTTTTTTTTCTTAAACAGAGTCTCACTTTGCCACCCTCGGTAGAATGCCATGGTGTCTCAGCTCATAGCAATATCAAACTCTTGGGCTAAAGTGATTTTCTTCCCTTAGCCTCCCAAGTAGCTGGGACTACAGATGCCTGCCACAACACCTGGCTATTTTTAAAAACAGGGGCATGCTCTTACTCAGCCTGGTCTCAAACTCCTAAGCTCAGGCAATCCACCGGCCTCAGTCTCCCAGAGTGCTAGGATTACAGGTGTGAACCACTGCACCCAGCACGTTCAAATAAAACTGATATATACAAACCATTCTGATCAGCATGAAAATGAAAATGGAGTTTTTTTTTTTATGAGTTAAATGATTTTAAAGTTCAAATGGAAGAATAAATATAAGAAATAAGCCCAAAGAAAAACTAAACACGATTAGTGAGGGGATAATTTTCTTTCCAGATTTAAAACTTACCATGAACCTGTTGTATAGTGTCTGCATAGGAAAAGACAAATAAATAGCAGTAAAAAGAGTGGAGAATACAGAGACAGATTCATGTAAATATGAAAACAACATACAAAAAGAGTGGTGTTGCAATTTACCTTTAAATAAATCGCACTAGTATAAATGGCTTTCCATCTGAAAAGCAATAGCTGTATCTCATACTGTGTATTTTAAAATTCCAAGTGACTATTACTATTTTGAGTCTGAAAATCTCCAAAATATTAGAGTAAAAGTTAAGAGAATCAATGGATAAACAGGCGTGACCATCCTTCCTAAGCACAACTCTAGTCAAAATAAAAGGAACTACTACATCTCACCTAAATGATAGTAATAAACTCTTAACTGGTCTGCCTGCATCCATTCAGGCTCCTCTCTAAAACATTCCCCATTCAGGGTCATCTTTGGCAAACTCTTTGCAGCTGAACTGGATCTCCTGTAACTATATCCCCGTTTTTGCATCTTTTCTCTTTTGTTCTCTTCAACTAAATTTTGGTCTGTATCAAGTTTTTTAAATTATATCATTGTTTTCTATTTCATTTATTTTTACTATTTCTTTCTTTTTAAAAAAGGTTATACTGCTATAATATATATGAATGCTTGACATAATTTTAAGCTTTTATGCTTTTCCAATATAAGCATTTGAGATTATACGTTTACCACACTGTGCACTACTTAACCTGCTTCCTGCAAGTTTTGATCTGAACTGTTGTCATTATTATGAAGTTATATTTCCATCACTATTATTTTTACCCATGATAATTTGACTTTTTTTTTTTGAGACAGAGTTTCACTTAGTCACCCTTGGTAGAGTGCTGTGACATCACAACTCACAGCAACCTCAAATTCTTGGGCTCAAGTGATCCTCTTGCCTCAACATCCCAAGTAGCTAGGACTACAGGAACCTGCCACAATGCCCAACTATTTTTTTTTTAGACATGGGGTCCTCAGTCTTGCTCAGGCTGGTCTTCAACTCCTGAGCTCAGGCAATCTTCCCACCTCGGCCTCCCAGAGTGCTAGGATTACAGGCTGAGCTGCTGCGTCCGTCCCACATGTTTTTGTTAATTTCCAAACCTATGGCTTCTTTAAGACAGGTCTTATTGAAGTGTTACAAAACAAAGAAAAGTGCATATAAGTTGTAAGTACACGCTCCAATGAATTTCCATAAAATGAATTTATCTATGTACTCATTCTCACACTAAGATAAAGGATGTTATTAGTCTTCCAGATGCCCCCAGCTTGTCCACTCCAAATCATCAACTTCCCAAACGTAACTTCTATTACCATCAGTTACTTTTATCAATTTTAGGGTTTTATATAAACAGAATCACATAGTATGTTTTCTTTTATATCTGTTATGCAGTTTCTTTAGCGCAACCTTTTTATTCTATTCAGGTCTGTGATAAATTGTGTGAGGCTCACCCACAATTAGGGAGGGTGATCTGCTTTACTCAGTCTAATTAAGATGTTAATTTCATCCAGATGTACCCAGAGTAATGTTTGACCAAATGTCTGGGCATCCTATAGCCCAGTCACCTTCTCCTATAGCTATAGCTGCTCTCCCCAGGTTCTGGTAACCACTCCTTCCCCTTACCCATTCAAGTCTAGGTTGTATCACACTACCTTGTATTTCTGAACCCATAGCATTATACCCTTAGGTAACCACTGCTCCATTATCCACTTTGAGTCTCTTTCCTTCTGGGCCTTTAATACTTTTATTTTTAAATATCAATAGCTATAGTTAAAAGTTCTTACATATAATGAATTCTATGAGCAAATGGGTGAAAAGCCTTTCAAATTCAATGTTATCATGGCCAACCATGTGATCAGAAGGCCTTCCATGCCTGGTCTCTCTCTTTCTCTCCATCCCCCAATCCAAATTCCTAGCCCACTAGTCTAAATTTCCAAGTGAAACCAAGTATAGAGGATGAGAAAAAAATCTCAAATGGTAACACCTCAATAACAATGTCCAAGGTGTCTGGCCCAAGATCTTTGAACTGTGGTCTGGCTGCATTATCTCCCCTACCACACAGCTGGCCTCAGGCTATCCAACAGAACATTTAAAATTCAAAACATGAAACTCAAAATAATGAAGCCATCTGGTCCATATTATGTTGTCCAACAATTATAAGTAATGTGAGCTATAAATACAACAAGCAAAAGGAAGCAAACAAGAGACCATTAATCAATACAGACAATTTTCATGAGATATGATGACTCAAGTATATTTACACAAACACAGAAATTCCTTTTGCAGAGGAATCTTAGCAAACAGTGGACCAAAACAGACCTAGATTAAAAAATACTAACTGCCAATGCCCTTCAGTCAGAGAACCTCCCTGAATAAAAACTTATAGGGAATTTTACACACAGAGACTCTTCATGAGGCATTTAATAACTAACAGAGTTATATATGAAAGGAAACAGGACCACTCTTGGTTTTGAATCCACAGCAATTTCATGAGGTTTATATAATAAGGACATCGTAGTGGAGAGGGCCCTAAGAAGCTAGTAAAATTTATCAACAGCTCCACTCATAAGGCCTGAGGAGCTTAAATAGAAAACTAAATGCCTACTATGCACCTGAATGGTCAACAATCTTCTAATCTCTCAGATTAATTAAATTAGAGGTGACAATGAAATAATCTAAAACTGAATAAATGCCCCTCCCTTTTCAATCTGCACCTTTTCTTGTATCATAAGCTTCCAACATGAGCAGGTAACTGAATAGGTAAATGATGCAGTCTGCTGAAAGGGGAAAACCTCTACACCACCTGGTTGATTTCTCAGAAAAAGAAAGAATGTAGTCAAATGGATTATTTGTTCTCAATTCTTCCCTCCCCTCCCTCTCTGTGGGCAGAGAGTAAATCTCAACCCTCGGTTATTTGGGATTTGGGCCTGTGATTTGCTTTAGCCACAATTAAACTTTAGCTTTAATTGTGCATGGACAGTTTGGCTGAGCCTCTTTTTTGCATTTCTGCCAATGGCCACAAGAACATGCCATGGGTAGCAGACTAGAAACCGACCTGCAGTCAGAAGCTAAAATCACCTACAGACCCGTAAATAAGAAGTAAATGCTTGCTTTTATAAGCCATTGAGATTTGAGGGATTAGCTGTTAACTGCCATTATCATAGCAGAAACCTGATTAATACGGATTTCTTCCCTGCACTGGGAAAACAAAAATAATAAATGTATACCACAGTCTATCGTAGGTAGTACTATGTATTCTCACACACACACCCCTTTATTCTCATACACATTTTTTTAAAATGCGACCACTTAACATAACCCAGCTATCTCACAACCAACCAAAAATGAACTGATCGAATTCTGGGAAGATGGCCGACTGGTAGCAACTTCTGGCAGAGGCTCCTGGGCAGAGGAAGAAAAACTGGAACTGGACAGAATAAGACTCCATGAAGCCAAAGGTGGGGAGGTGAGCCAAGAAAGAAGTTTGGAACTCCAAGGAAGAGCATTCAAGAAAACAAATTACAGGTACAAAGCCTATCTACTATAGGACTGGAGACCCCTCCCCCAAGCAGGAGCCCTGCCTGATATGTGCCAGGGAGCAAGGAACAAAAGACCTCTCATTTTACCTTGCTGGAGAGAGCTGCTAAACACCAGGTCTCTTTCTCCGGGGAGGCCCCACTTATGAACCTAGACACCACCCCGCCAAGCACAAAATTGAACAGATATTTTCTCCCACAAGTCCAAACTCCCAGTCCACCCTTCCCCCCTTGCATGAAGTTCTACCCCCTGCAGAGCACAGAGTGTTTGGTCTTGTCCTGAGAGATCTGGGCATAGTGTAGACTGCTAGCCATCAGGACAGAATCTATGACCAACGGGAAAGAAAGAGGTTGTGGAAAGAAAGGAACACTCGGCAGGAGGAGGAGCAGTCCCTTGGTTATGACTACGCCTGGCCAGTGGTGGTGTGAACCCTCGGATAAGGCTGTGTCTGGTGGGACGAGGTATAGAACCCCCAGGTCTGACAGCATTCACAGAGGGAGAGTGGTTGCCCCATGTGGACTGATTTCAGCAGACAGGGCTGGTCCCCAGTCCCTGCTGGGCCTAACAGTAGTGGCTTTCTGGGTGTGAAACAAGACCAGAGGGCTAGGGCATGGTCCCCTACCTCCAGCGGGGCTGGTGAGCACAGGCTTTCCAGGTGAGGACTGAGACCTGCAAGCAGGACACAGTGCCCTCCTGACTCCAACAGAGCCTGCGAACAGAGGCTTGCCAGGCAGGGGCATGGGCCCCTGACTCCAACTGGTCTGGCAAGCAGAGGCTAGCTGGGTATGGACTGAGACCAGTGGGCGTGGCCTCTGGCTCCAACTGGGCCTGTGAGCAAAGAAGCAGACAACAGTGTGGACTGAGTCTGGCGGGCAGGAGTGTGGATCCATGGCTCCAATTGTGCTGTTGGAGACCCTTAAATCCCACTCTGTTGAGCACGGTTTGCACTGCCTGAGACAATAGTCTGGGGCTGTCCACTCAGGGACATTCTGAGGTTAGAAGTTCTATAGTGGAAAAGAACTGAAGGGTGGGGGATGGACACTGCAGCTGTTTGTATTTCTTCACATTCAAGATTTAAACCTAATACTATGCCTTCTTAAGATAGGGTAGAGGGTGCATGACATCAAAACAGAGCTAGCTTGTGCTATCTCACCAATAGGTCCTCAGAGTCTCTGGCCAAAACTCTGAAAGGGGCCTTTGTAACATTGTAGGAGATAAGCCAAAATTACAAAGCCTAGTGCTTTGCTAAGGGGCTATCTCTACTACCTGGGAACCCCAATTCAATCCCATCCTACCAGTTCTAATAACCAAACGGTGGAAAATAAACATGGTGCAGACCCAACAGAACAACTCTGGCAACGTGAATAACCAGAGTAGATCACCCCCCCAAGAAATGACAGAGGAGATACAACTGAAGATACCATGCATAGAAATATGGCAGCAATGTCAGAAATCAAATTCATAATATGGATTGCAAATAAGATAAATAGAATGCAAGGAAAGATAGAAATTGAATTCCAAAGAGTAGTTCTAAAGTTGTCTCAAGAAATTAATGAATTCAAAGCCCAAGTCACAAAAGATATGGACATAATGAGAAAAGAGACCGCAGAGCTCAAGGAAACGAAAAAGTTAGTAGAATTCCTCAGTCATAGAGTTGACCAGGCACAAAAAAGGATCTCTGAAACTGAAGACACAGGTTTTGAACATTCCCAAAAACTCAAAGAGGCAGACAAATAGCAAAAACTGATCATTCCCTGAGAGAGTTGTGGGATCACCCCAAAAGATCAAACATTCATCTTATAGGAATTTCCGAAGGAGAAGAGGGTGATCCTAATAGTACAAATGCTCTACTCCAAGAGATTTTGGAGGAGAATTTCCCAAGCATTGCAAGAGATACAGAACTACAGATAGCAGACAGTTTCAGAACCCCAGCAAGACTCAATCCAAATAAAGTATCCCCTAGACACATTGTGATTAACTTTGCCAAAGTTAAGATGAAGGAGAAAACTCTAGAAGCAGCCAGATATAAGCAAAGCATCACCTACAAAGGGAGAAGTATCAGAATGACTGCAGATCTCTCAGCCAAAATGTTTCAAGCCAAAAGAGGATAGTCATCGACCTTCAATCTCCTAAAACAAAACAAATTCCAGTTCAGGATCCTATATCCAGCTAAACTGAGTTTAATTGTGATGGAGAAATCAAATACTTTAATGACACAGACATGTTGAAGAAATTTGCCATAAATAAACTAGCTCTCCAGGATATTTTCAGACCCATCCTCCAACGACCAGTGCAATGCTCTACCTCCAAAGTAAACTCACCCAGAAATTTTTGAACAAAACCCAACTTACACAGTGGTGAAAGGATTAAAAATGTCCACTGGACATCTGAAAATCATGACACCCAAAACACAACCAGGCTTATCAATTTTCTCAATAAATGTGAATGGTTTAAATTGATCTCTAAAGAGGCACAGGCTGGCAGACTGGGAACATAAATTCAGACCAGATATCTCCTGTATACAAGAATTACCTTACCTTAAAAAAGCAGTTGTCCACCTTCCTAATACCACGACCCTTTAATACAGTTCCTCATGTTGCAGTCACCCCCCCAACCATAAAATTATTTTAATTGCTACTTCCTAATTGTAATTTTGCTACTGTTATGAATTGTAATGTAAATATATGATATACAGGATGGTCTTAGGCAACCCCTGTGAAAGGGTCATTTGACCCCCCCAAAGGGGTCGCAACCCAAAGGTTAAGAACCACTGCCTTAAAGGATAAAAATAGATGCAGGGTAAAGGGATGGACTTCTATAATACAGGCAAATGGAAACCAGAAAAAAGGAGGGGTTGCAATTTTAGTTGCATATACGATTGAGATTAAACCAA
This sequence comes from Perodicticus potto, assembly GCA_963574655.1. NCBI lineage: Eukaryota > Metazoa > Chordata > Mammalia > Primates > Lorisidae > Perodicticus > Perodicticus potto. The sequence goes on along the minus strand of CAUYRH010172317.1, from coordinate 210 downwards.
CAAAGATAAAGAAGATAAGAATGGTCACTACATATTTGTCAAGGGAAACACCCAACATGAAGAGATTTCGATAATTAACATTTATGCACCCTACCAGAATGCTCCTCAATTCATAAAGCAGACCCTAAGGGATATGAACAACTTGTTATCTTCCTGCACTATAATAGTTGGAGATTTTAACAACCCTTTCACAGTTCTGGATAGATCCTC
>CAUYRH010172316.1:0-10310 GCA_963574655.1 Perodicticus potto | reverse complement strand
ATTCTGGTACAAATATCTTTGTTATAATGTGATTTTTGGTCTTCTGGATATATACCTGGGAGAGGAAATGTAGGATTGAGTGGCAGGTCTATTTTTAGATCTCTAAGTGTTCTCCAAACATCTTTCCAAAAGGAACGTATTGCATTCCCACCAGCAATGTAGAAGTGTTCCCTTTTCTCCACATTCAATAGCTTTTGTCAGTAATGACATTGTTTCAGTTATTTCAGTATACATGTTCAAGTTTTAAAGGAGTTGAGTAATTGATACTATATTTCAAAATTTACTGTATTTTAAAAAGCTATGATTACATAATAGTTAAATTTTTGGCAATAAATTATGTTGTGTGGAGAGAAGTGGCTGGATACTGATCTAAGTCTGATCCTCTTAAGGGAAAATTCTTTATGAAATTATTCTTTGCACTGTTGGGTTCTTTCATTTGCATAGGAAGTTTTGTACAAAATGTTTGGGGCTTCTTGCCTTGTGACATTTTGCGGCACCATGACTGTATCTGAGGCTTTCACTTGACTTAGCTGTGGGTTGGTTGGAGGGGTAGATGAGGTAACAGGATCCAAGCACTTGGGTGAAATTAGCTTCAGGGCCTGGAGTCAGAACCAAATTCACTGTGGCTCCTTATTCTTACTTCCCATGTCCTCCGAGTTTTCCTACACAGTGGAGGTTATAAAGCAGCAAATTTAACTTCAATTCAGTTATTCTTACTGCCTGAGAACCTCTAATGGGTTCTTGTATGCCACTGAATGTAAAATATAGTGAAGAAAATGACCTTTAAATTGCGTAGAAGGCTGGAAACACTACTAATACACTAATACACTAAATACTAATGCAACTTTCCCCCATTTACTCTGAAAGGTAAGTACATCATTCTATATCAAGTCTTCAGATAGGATATTTTGCTTCACTTTGTAGTCAGGCCTTTTGGACCTACTCTGTCATCCATCTATTCCTTCCTATTTATTTTTAATTCGACAATTGTATTGAGATATAATACATCCAGTGTTTTGTTCTAGGTGCTGTGGGGAATAGCCTCAAAGAATTTAGTATTTAGTAAAAGGATGAATACCAAAATAATTATGGCTTAAGGTAGAAGTAATAATGATTTAGGAGTACAGAGGACACTGTATCACATTGGGTTGAGAGGAGAGCTCTAGAGAGGAAGATGATAATTACCTTGCCTATTTCTTTAACTTTTAATTGTGGTACGCAGACTGGCAGTGTCTTAGGGCCTGACTAGACTCACTTAATCACAGTCTTTGAAAGTGTAGTCTCAGAATATGTGTTTTTAACAAGCTGATTTTTACACATGCCAGAAGACTCCAATGACCATTAAAATAACCCCAAATAAGTTGATTGATCATTGATTTAATTTGGGAGTTTCTTTTAAATATTTTGTATGATAAGCACATGTCCTGCCTAGGTAGTAGGGTTTACTGAGCATGGGCTTTTTCTCTTCCCACTACTTAGGCTTGGCTTTGCTTACAACTGGCTTGGAAATCTGATGACTCTTGAACATCCAGATTATTATAGGTTTCTTGCCATGTGATAGGTTTGGATAGAAGATAGAAAATAAATTGACATAACAAAATTTTATCCCCCATACTTATTCCCCATACTTTAAAAAAAATACATGTATTTCAAAAATATTTGTAGAAAGAAAACAAAATAGCATTGTGCTCAGGGCAGTCAATTAGAACATCAGTAATTTGGAAATTGATTTTAAAAGATCTAGGCTCAAACTAAGATTCTGGTTTAAATGAAGATGATTAGTATGTTTGTGGAGTCATCAGGCATTGCAGCTACAATGCAGCAGTGGCTGAGTCCCTGTGTCATGAGGGTCCACACATGTTGTTGGATTATTGCTTTAGGCAGTCAGGGTGAAACAGAAAATGACCTGTGTGCATCAGGCTGCAGGGAATTGAAAGGATGCTCTTTGTTGCTGGTTCACTTGATCGTCTTGCTATGGTATTTAAAGTGAAGTTTCCTAGAAGGTTAGAGGCTGCATTTTATTATTATTATTTGTCTGTTTGTTTTGCTTCAGGAAACAGTAGTTCATGAAATTCATGGGCAGGCTGCAGATGGCATTTTGCTGAGTCCTTTTAGAATCAAACAGAACAAAATCCAAAGCACTGGATGAAACTTAAAAATCGTTTTTATGTGTTTTATCAAGGCTTTCTGTAATGGGATCAGAAATATTTTGCCTAAGTTAGATTTCCTCACCATGCATGTGCTCCATGGGTTTTTTAATGAATCATATATAACATGCTGAAAACAGAAGACTTACTGCAGATGACAAGAAAAGTAGCACTGTAATTGCTTGAAAAGAAAAAGTTTACTTAGCATTCAATGACTAAATCCAGTACATTAGTGTGTAATTGACAGTAAAAGCTGAGATGCTATCCTCCTGCTCAGGAAGGCTAGTGTGAAATTGTGAGTTTACAATGGCAGTAATTAATCATCATGGTAGACTGTCAAAAAAAGAGCTCAGGTCATTGATGTTAATGATTGCAGGATGCAGTTTTTGACATTTACTGTGAGCTCTAACATTTCCTACAGAACAATTAACCAAAAATGCACATATCTAGAAAGCAGTCTGCCAACATTCTTAGAAGTAAAATACATTTTAAAAATGTATGTCGAAAGTTACATTTTTGTAAATAATTGCATTGTTAAATAGCATTGTAAAAACAAGCTAAAACACAGGTAATTTACTTGGATAAAGTAACTATCCTCAGAGAAATGTATGTAGAGTGGTCAGTAACCATAACTTGATTACATAGTAACACTTGATAATAATCAGAAAGCATTAAGATATCTTGGTAATTATCTGAATTATGTATGCATTGTGCTTAAATGCAGATTCAGTGGGCATTTCTGATTTCCCAATATTTGTTTTAAATTACTTTGAAGGAAAGATCTTTTGGTTACTACCAAACAAAAATAGTCCTGTTACACGTGTGTATATTTATGTGTGGGCACATTTGTGCGCACACTCACACACAGAATCAGTTCCAAAAAGGGATAATTATTTTATAAGATTTAATGCCTGAATGTGAAGATACACACGCAGCAAGGTTCCTTGAAATGGGATATACCACAGAAAGTACAATTGCATTGTTAGCACAGTAAACAAAATGCATGAGGAAGTATTTTGTCACCAATTAGAAAAAGAATCCTATGTTGAGGGTGACTTATAAAGAGTGTATAAAACATGTCAAAGGATTTTTTTTGGAGAAAACAAATTAGTACAGGAGAATTTTCATGCCCTTGATGATGACATATGATATGAAGGAAAATAATGAAGATTCCTTCTTCATTTAAAACGTTTTAAGAGGTGTGGCAAAAAGAGAATATTTGAGTACTTTGATTTTTTTCTCATTGATCTGAATATTCAACAAATATGTTTGTAGGGCCTAAAATGTATTATGAAGACCAGCATGCTTATATTCTCTTTTCTACCTTCCTGGGGTAAGGCAAAGAATAACTGAATTTCATAGGGCTTTATTGGCCATATTAATTCGTTTTATTTATCCTAGGAGCCAAGAGAAGTTATTGAGTGGTTTTTAGGAGTGTATTTAGATCTACATTTGAAAAACATCCTTTGGGCTGCAATTTGTAGAATAGGTTGGTTGGGGTCCTGAGAGGAAGTGGTATAAGTAAACCAGTCAAGAGGCACAGCCCAGGTGAGAAATCATGGTAGCCTTGGTTGATTGAGGGTGGTGGAGAGATGTGAATAGATTCAAGTAATATATAGAAGGCCAAAGCAATGGAATATGATGATATATGTGTATAACAGGGAGAAGGGAAGTAAAGAATTTGACATGAATTGTAGGTTATTCAACTGGGTGAATGTTCATGGCCTTCCCTGAAATAGGCATATAACATAATTGGTAGAAAACATAAAAAATTGCTTGGACCAGTTGAGTCACATAGGCCTTGAGACACAAAAGAAGATAATTGAACTGATACTTGTACATGAAAGGCTGGAGGCTGTCATGGTCTAGATAGTGATTCTCAACCTTCCTAATGCCATGAGCCTTTAATACAGTTCTATGGGTCGCAACCCACAGGTTTAGAACTGCTAGCTAGCAAGAAGAGTGTGTGTCTTAGTGCTTTCAGTCTTCTGTAAGAAAATACTGTAAACTGGGCATCTGAAAACAACAGGTATTTATTACTCATAGTCCTAAGGCTGGGAGGTCCAAGGTCAGGGTGTCAGCACAGTGGGGTTCTGGTCAGGGGCCTCTTCCAGGCTGCAGACTGCTGACTTCTTACTGTGTGCTTACAAGGTGGGAGGGTCAGGGCAGCTGAAGGGCCTCTCTTATAAGGACACTAATAAGCCCTCATAACCTAATCGCCGCCCCTAGGTCCCACCTTCTAATACCATCACCTAAGTGTTTAGGATTAAACACATGAATTTGAGGTGACACAAACAGACCACAGTAATGTGTGAGTCAGCTGCACAGGGAGCTAACTGACACCCTCAGTGTGAATGTGATGTCTCTGGAATAAACCGTAAAGGGAGAAAAAGAAAGTCTTTGGGAAATTTAATATGCAGCATCCCAGAGGAATGAGAGAAAAAACCTTTGGAAAGAAAAATGTCATGGCCAGCGAGAAAAGATTAAAACAAGTATGATGTCATAGAATTCAGTAAGTGATTCACCAAGAGACTGGGTCTTTGGATGACATTTATTTATTTATTTATTTATTTATTTATTTATTTTTATTAAATCATAGCGCTGTACAATAATGCAATCATGGGGTTCAATGTGCTGGTTTTATATACAATTAGAGATATTTTCCTCGAACTGGTTAACAAAGCCTTCCTGGCATTTTTTTAGTTATTGTGTTCAGACATTTATATTCTACTTTCCGTAAGTGTCACCTATGTGTTTATTTGGAACTGATTTCAAAATTGCTGCAGTTGGAGGGAGTAGTCTCAAAAGGAAATCCCTTGTGATTTATTTGCCCTTTTTATCTCTTTGCTCGTTTTATTTGCCTTTCTGGCAGCTGGTGGAAAAGCTGCAAGTATGTTAGAAATTGCTTAGGTTTATAGATTTCACAATAATATTAGATTATAACATTTATTCAGTGCTTATGTACCTGTGTTAATGTTTTAGATGCGATATGTCATTAAATATATTCAGCAAACTATGGAACAAGTAGTAGTATTATCGTTTTTACAAATGAAGATACAGTAAGAGAACTTAAATAATTCAGGCATGATCACATGGCAGGTGTTAGGGACCGATTCAAATATCATGAACTATTCCCTATGCGATAACTATTGATAATTACTACACAATTATTTGTTTGGTCATGTGAAGCTGGCGAAGATTTTACTGGATGGTTGGTATGTTCTAAAGCGCAGATTGGTTTAATTGTGATGTAAATTCTTTCTAGTATGAAACAGAAAACATTTCTATCTTGTTTATCTTTTAGCCTTTTCAACTAATATCTATAGTCTCAGTGTTTTTATTCTGGCAAATAGGGAGGGGTGGAGAGAAAGGCAAATGCTAAAAATTACCTGTCTCCTTTTATGCATATGTCAGAATAAGAATCATTGGTAATTCTTCAATGATTCAAATTCATATTTGCATAGAATAGATAGAAGAAAACTTTTCCCTATGAAAAAATCATAACCAAAGGTAGAAACCAAAGCAGGTATTCTATCATAAACATCACTTTTAAGCCATAAAATACATGATGAAAATATAAGATTAAAACTAAGTACCAAAAATATGAAATTACATTTAATTCATTTATTACACAAGTATTTATTGAGTGCATACTATTCACTCAGATGCTAGTCTAGCTCTTATTGAGGTTTTATTCTAGTGGGGGAGATGTGTGTTAAATAAGAATACCAAGAGGTTTATAAAGTGTCAGGTGGGGATATACAGCATGATCGAGAAAGCAAGTTGAGGAGAAAAAGGAATGATGGTGGTACTGTCGGATTAATGTTGTCAGTGGTGATGATAGAGAATGCATACTTTGGTTTATTTTCTGACTCTAATGTTGGTAAAGACATGATTAGTAGGTGGTATAAAGAGGGAGCACCGAAGTCAGCACACTCCACTGCAAGTGGAAGTGTCAAATTCAAAACCAATTGCATCAGTTACAAATTAACTCACATTTAAATATACACATAAAAAAGACAGGACAGAAACCCACCAAAATGCACAATAATGGTTATCACTGGCCGATTTTTATGTTCATCTATATGCTATAAGCATTTAAAAATAGTGCTACAGTGTGTAATTTTATAAGAAAAAATAGCACTAAACATTTTTATGTTTGTATTGAGGAGAAAAGACAGAGTGGAAAGAGAAGGGAGAAAATAAAGGAAGAGTCAGAGACACACTCACAGTCAGAAACAGGCCAGATGCAACAATGCAAGGAGCTGCTTTCATGTTCAGAAAAAGACACAGGGAGGGAGAGGCAGGCTTTTATGTTTGCTCACACAGTGTGTCCATGTTGTAGCCTTTAAAAAACAGATGCTGAAGATAGTCATGCAGCATTTTCACAAAACAAGCAGATCAAGAAATAATGGCACTTGAAAATTGCTTCTGGTGTTGGATAAAATTATACTGAAGGTTGAATCGTCTCTTGATGGTAGACCAGGAAGTTAAACCTGGGCCAGACTGCTGGTTCTTGGGTGATCTTTGTTGCAGATTCTAACCATATATGTGGCCAGAAACTTCAAGACACAACAGAAACAAATCTAAACACTTTAAAATAAAAATAAAACGTAGAGAATGAGTATATTGGCCAAACTGCTTTCTTTACATCATGTACTTATTTTACCAGTGACTTTTTAGAGGGCTGCTTTTTCAAGCTAATCAGCTTAGTTTTAGCTCTCTCTTTTGATATCTTTATCAGTAACTATTTCACCTACTAGGATTAGAAATTCTATTTATTTTGCAAGTGAATCTACAGAAATCGAAATGTCAGTCATATGTGTCATTTTCATCTATATTTCTGATAAGGTTTAGAGAAAACTGACCTTGAAGGAAAAGCTTAGAATAGTATGAGATCATTTTCTATTTTCTTTTACATTACTGCTGGTGAACCTATTTGTATGGAATGTCTTTGGAATTGACTGAGTATTTGGTTATTGAAAAACAATCAAATGCATTTTTGTATCAAAAATGCAGAAAGCAATCAAATTCACGTTTTAAAAGTGAGATCTTTTGGATAACTCATTCTTTTGGAGATTTTTTTAGATCATATTTTTATGAAGATTGGTTTTCATCTTTTATTTTGACTTTTGTATTACACAGCAGGGTCAACAGTAATAAATTCTATTTTCTAACAGAACTTGGTATAATGTTCAGAATGACAGAGGTGTCATGGGTAGAAGGGTGTCTATTAAACAAAGACTGTAAGAAATGCAATATTCTGGGTTAAACAAGCTAGTGCTATTGAATAGAATTGTGAATGTTTATTCCATTTTGAAAATAAGATATGTTGAGCACATCAGGACATTCAGAATGTAGCATATGCAAGTTCTGACTCCAATTGCACACAAGTTAATGTAAGATTATGTGTGTCTTTTTTAATGTAATAGCATTATGTAGCCAAGGTTGTCCTGTTAGTAATAAACACATTTCTTGATATTAAAAATTATTTACTCTATTGTTAGAAAATAGGAGGGAACACTCAAGAATATTATTTCCATTAAAATATTTAATTGAAGGTCTGTTACCTTCACTAGGAGGCTAGTCAAGCAGATGTTATTATATGCTGAAAAGTAATTAATAAGAATTGTACCTGAACTTATATACAACTGAAGTCATCAGGTGGACCTTCTAAAGTCTGCATTTCTTTTCTTTTACCCACAGGGGAACATTAGTATTTCTCCCACTTTTCCATTTGAAATACTTCTGACAGAAAATAATGAACTTTCTAACTCCATGATTCTCCAAATTTTCTATACAATAAATAACCCCCTGCATGCAAAGATATTTTAAAAATCTTGTATTATTTAAAACTAAACTATGATGTATCCCTTAATCTATAATTATTCTTTATAATTACAAAAGCAAGATATTTCTATTAATTGAGCAAAACTGATGATGCAAAAATATGTGCTATGTTTGTTCTATGACTTTGTGAATTCCATGGCACATGCCAACAGAATTCCCTGTCCTATAGGTTCATAGGGATGTACAGAATTCCCTAGAGTTCCTCATACTGTGTATATTTTTCTCATAAATTAACTTTTGTTGGATTTTGAATAGTATTAAAGAATAGGAACTGTAGTACTTAGTGGTGGAAGTTAAAGGTTTCTTTAAAAAACAGCTCCTGATTGGCTCGGTGCCTGTGGCTCAACGGGCTAAGGCGCTAGCCACGTACACCTGAGCTGGCCGGTTCGAATCCAGCCGGGGCCCGCCAAACAACAATGACGGCTGCAACCAAAAACTGGCTGGGCGTTGTGGCAGGCACCTGTAGTCCCAGCTACTTGGGAGGCGGAGGCAAGAGACTCGCTTGAGCCCAGAAATTGGAGGTTGCTGTGAGCTGTGATGCCACAGCACTCTATCCAAGGTGACAGCTTGAGGCTCTGTCTTAAAAAAAAACAGCTCCTGATTGTAAATGTGTAAGTTTTATTCTCTGTGGATTGCTGGAAATTTATACGGTGTCCCAAAAGTCACCATGCATACAAAAATGTCTATATACTTTCCGTATATAGACTTCTATTCTACAACATGCATACAAAAATGTCTATATACTTTCTGTATATTATACTACACCAGAAGTCACAGGCTTAATTGAGATTTAGGAGTTAAAGAAAGCAGATTCCAGTCTTCTACAAAGGCAAAGCAGTTTTAAATCCTATTGTTGTTGTTGTTGTTTTGGAAGCTCTTCAGTTTGACCAAACTCAACAATTTATGATGAAGTATAATGCGAGAAAGAGCAACACATTCTCATCCTAGCAGATCCGTGGCAGGGAACACGGGCTGATGGTGAGCAAGAGTGACAGGGCAGGGTGATACGGGACGGACACTTCAGAGCTGGAGATGAGCCTCAGGGCTCCTCCCTGGATTCGTTTATCCTGTGATTGCAATTTCTTCTCCCATCTTCATCTTTACATTCCCACATCCCATGATTCCATTTTTACTCCTTCAGGCTTCCCAGATGTATAGTCCAGGTCCCTAAGTTAGGGTCTTCTCCAAACTCAGGACTTCTGGAACTCTTCACACATTCCAAGGGCTCTGATTGGTGGTACAGAGCTGTAACATTTATTACAACACTGCTGAGGGACCATTGCTGCACCATATCTATGGGCATGATTTGAAATAAGCAGTCCCCTGTGTGGGCACAACGCCAAGTTTAAGGTCCTTGTCTGTTGTGCTCGTCTATACCGAGATTTGTTCTGTTTAAGACACTTCTGTTGAGTGTCTTTATGAAATGGGATGCTGTTTTCCTGAGTATTCAAAAATGAAGATGTCAAAGTTTGTCATCTTTTGGAACTTTCAAATTAGTGAGGGAGTTAGAAAAAAAATTAACATTCCATAATGTAAGTTCTTATATTAAGTCTTTAAATAATAGCATAAATATGGTCTTAAAGGTGCAGCCTAAAAGATACTGAAGATGCAACTTGCATGGAGAAAAAGTGGAAATGAAGATGCTTTTTTGAGGGAAGATTGGATGGTGAAAGGGCAGAATTTCTATTAGTTGAAAACAACATAGAATTAAACTATAGAAGTGATTATTGACAGAGAAAACATGGGGGAAAACTAGTTTATAGACTGAATACCATTGGTTAAGATATGCTAGGTAAGTTTAGTAGTTAAATCTTATTTTAAATTGATTTTAAATAAAACTTGTAGAAGGTAAATGTAGATCACTAGAGCACTACAAGATGTTAGATTTTTAGCATTGAACTGAAAACAAATCTTCAAGATTAATCAATTGAGTTTTATTTTAGCCTGATTTTTGTAGCAGGAGTAAAAAGCATTGTAAGTATATACTGTCATTAGATGGCCAAGGGGAGACCCTCAAAGTTGACCATGGTGACATTCAGCAATGATGTATATAGCACTTTTTCTAGGATGAATTTGTGAACTTAATTGTCCAATCTCATATATACTGTATACTAAAGAGGTATTTATATATGTGTATTAGATCGAGGGAATAGAGAATATTTATTTATTTTTTTAACATAGCCTTCATGGCATTTTCTTAGTTATTGTGTTAACACATTTATATTCTACATTTAGTAAGTTTCACCTGTACCCGTCTTAGAAGGGTACAGGTAAAACTTACTAAGTTCAGCCCTACTATCAAAATGCTTTGTT
>CAUYRH010172315.1:0-22022 GCA_963574655.1 Perodicticus potto | reverse complement strand
GGGCACTGGCCCCATATGCCGGAGGTGGTGGGTTCAAACCCAGCCCCAGCCAAAAACTGCAAAACAAACAAAAAAAAAAAAATAGAAAAAGTAACCTCATATGGTGGAGAGTGACAGTTGTCCCAGCCATTTAGGAGGCTGAAGCAGTAGGATTGCTTAAGCACAGGAATTTGAGGTTGTTGTGAGCTAGGCTGAGTTCATGGCACTCCAGCCCCAGGTAACAGGTCCAAAAATTTTTGTATCAGGTTTCTTCATAAGTTCTATTTTCTTTAGACCAACCTCCATGAATGCCATAAACTAAATGTGACTTAGGTAAGAATTTGGTATCAAAAAGGTATAGGTAATGGTCTCCAATACAATAGTTAGCGGATCGATAGTGTGTGACACTGCTGTAGGGTATTCATTTTTGATGTGCTGGTAAAGTTGATAGATTCCTGTGTAATGAAAATGTCAAAACGGCTCGGCGCCTGTGGCTCAACGGGCTAAGGTGGAAGCCACATACACCTGAGCTGGCGGGTTCGAATCCAGCCTGAGCCCACCAAACAACAATGACAGCTGCAACCAAAAAATGGCCAGGCCTTGTGGCAGGCGCCTGTGGTCCCAGCTGCTTGGGAGGCAGAGGCAGGAGACTTGCTTGAGTCCAGGAATTAGAGGTTACTGTGAGCTGTGATGCCACAGCACTCTACCCAGTGTGACAGCTTGAGTCTCTGTCTCAAAAAAAAAAAAAAAAAGAAAAAGAAAATGTCAAAACAACACTCTAATGAAACAACAACAAAATTCCAAAAAGGGAGGGCAGTCAAAGGAGCTCTTTATAAGGTATTGCCAAGGTCTTTTTCCAAAAGATATTTAAGAATTACACCAAAAATGAGCAAGTGAATAACAGACACCTTAACATTTATTCACATTTGGCTGAATTAATGTTAGTTTAACATTTTAAGAACATGTATTATCAATATCCTAACAAGCATGAAAATGCATTGTACTCATAAAATGTCTAATGTTTTATAATTCAACTTCTGAGATAAATTAATATCAACACTAATATCAGATAATAACAACAAGAACAACAAAACAGCAAACTTTATCTGCTATATTAGCCTTTCCATGTTGAAGATGTGTATATATATCAAATATGGCTATATTCTATAAATACATGTATTTATGAAATAGGAATGACAATACAAATTCATTAATTTTGTGATAATTAAATGGGATTTTTTCAAAGGACTAAATAACACGGAATTGTATATTTGACTAGTTTATCCCTTGAAGATGTTTAACTTTCTTTATAAATGTACATTTTAATTATTGTTAAATTTCAAAATATTAAGAAAGTAAAGATGTTTTTGTTACATGGATACCTCGTATAATGCTAACCAGTGCTTTTAGTGTGGCTATCACCAGAATAGCATTCACTGTACTTGACACGTAAGCTTTACCCCTCATTTCCCCACCATCCTCACTTCTTATTGGTTTTCAATAACCTTGATATCTCTTTTTGCCTTGATGTGCCTATGATTTAGGTCCTAATTAATTAAAGAATACATGTGATGTTTTTTGTAACCATTACTGAGATACTTCATTTAGGATTATAGTCAACCAGTTGTATCTATCCAAATGGCTGCAAAAGACATTATTTAAATCTTTTTTACGACTGAGTAGTACTCCATGATGTGTGTGTGTGTGTACCATATTTTCTATTTTCTTTACACACTTACGAATGGATGGACAGTAAGGTTGATGTCAAATATTTATCATTGTGAATTGTGCTTTGTCAAACATGGAATGATTTTGACTTTTCTGAATTTGCTGAGACTTGTTTTGTGGGCTGGCTAACATTATGACCTACACTGGAAAATGACCCATGTGCCGATGAGAGGAATATATGTTTTGCAATGTAGGGGTAGAATGTTCTTTAGATGTCCGTTAGTTCTAGTTGTTCTGGATTACTGGTTAAGTCAAGTGTTTCTTCATTGATCTTCTATACAGTTCTGTCAGTGGAGTGCTGAACTTCCCAGAAAGTATGATTTTCTCGATGTATATTTTTGCTTATTTCTAGTAGTGTTTGGTTTATAAATCTGGTAGCTCCTGTGTAAGATGCATATTTGCTTATGGTTGCTATATTTTCTTGCCCAAGAGGTCTGCATCTGCACACCTCTGCAGCCCCATTGACATATTTTGCATGCAGCCTGGTGCTGCTGTTGGCTGCTGCCACCAAGACTGAAGAACAGGCATTGGCAGTGATGCATGACGCTTACAATTACAAGTGCTCTGAGGAAAGGCTAATCTTCCTATGGCCACCACCTGGGGCAAAGCACATATTCTCCAGGCACCTGTTTATCACGGCTGCCATTGAAAGCAACCCACCCTCTCCAGCAGCAGGACTATAGTATAACCACTGCCAACATCACTCAAAGATTCGACAGTGGGCCTGAGGATCATCCTTCTCCCTGCCTACCACAGCCAGTGCCTGCCCACACCACTAAAGGGCCACACTCAGTTGGTCTGATTCTATCCCCTTATGTCTGAAGGCATAGGGATTGCCTTGCCTCATCCACCACCTGCTGGGCCCACACAACGTTTTCTATCATCACAGCTGGCAGCTACCTACACTTCTGTACACTATGGACTGGCTCATCCGTCCTGTATTGACACTGCCAAAACCTCCAGTGCCTGGGAACCAGAAAATAGTCCGACCATTGCTATTACCATTGTACGTGTTACGCTTGCTTTTCAGAAACCCCCAAACCTGCTTACCAGAAGACCTACCTGCCCACTGCCACTACCCAAGATAACCATCTGGAGACACAAGAGTCAAACCACCTAGACTCACTAACACTGGTGCCAGTGTGCATTGCCCTGGGGCCCAAGGACAGATAAGCTGGGTCTGCTGCTGCCAACACTGGGGCCCAAGAATTCACCCACCTGTTTCCCCACCCCATCCTCATAACCATCAAAACTTCACCACAGTCTCTACTAAAAATTGCACCTTAAGTCACTACAAAAATTGTAGACACAACTGAGGCTGTCTATGGCCAAAGAAATAACACAAATACTATACTGCTTCATTCACCCAGAATCAAAGCCAAAGTGCTTTATCAGCCAGCACCACAGATATATCTTCATAAATGTCCTCTTCTATGAAAGAAAATTCCAAAAATTAGAAAAAGTGACTGTTACATCAGATGCACAGGTTTCAACATAAGTGCACAAAATATTAAAAATCAAGGAAATGTGACACCTTTGAAAACACATTAATTCTTGAGCAACAGACTTCAGTAAAAAGGAAATTTATGAAGATCAACACTGGAGCACCAAGATATATAAAACAAATATTATTAGACCTAAAGGGAGAGAAAGAATCTAGCAAACTAAATGGAGACTTCTACTCAACATAGTGCGAAGTCCTAGCCAGAGCCATCAGGCAAGAGAAGGAAATCAAGGGAGTGCAAATGGGGAAAGAAGTCATCAAATTAACACTCTTTGCTTATAATATTACCTTATATCTAGAAAACCCCCAAGATTTAACCAAGAGACTTCAGGAGTTGATAAATAAATTCTGCAGTCTCAGGCTACAAAATAAATGTATTCACATCAGTAACTCATATACTTCCAACAAAAGTCAAACTGAGACTCAGATCAAAGAGGCAATACCTTACATAATATTAGCAGCAAAGAAAATAAACTGTCATGTCATCCATTGTTGACAGAAATATTGATTTTAGGCACATGATTGTGGATGTATGTATGTATGTAAATACACACAAGACTGTATATTACATATATATTATATGTCGTATATATTCGTATAGATATATGTATACACAAAGGTATATACACACAGTCTATTGCTTACCTTTCTCTGCAGAGCACTGATTAATACATATAGCACATCAAAATTCATGGTCTGGAGCTAACATTGTGTTTGAGGAAAACTTGAAGAAATGAATACTTATATTAAAGCGAAACTGTGTAAACTCTATGGACTAAGTTTGCATCTTAAAAACTAAAAGAGCAAATTATTTGGGAGTGGAAACAGGTGGCTGAAGAGACATCTTCAGTGATTGTCTCTCTGTAGGAACACCAATTTTACAATTATCCCCACAATCAAGTGCCTTCAGAAGAACCCAAAATTAGGTGAGTAATGCTGCATGGTTTTAACATTATTATCAACAAAAGAGGCACTCAAGAGAGTAGAAAAGACAGTCTTGTGTTGCCTACCCCACCTCTCCTCCGTCCCCCGGCTGTGTCAAGCCAGTGCTGCTGGTGGAGAGAGAATCTGTGTACCTGGGGAAGAGAGAGTCACGTGATTCTGGGGCTATGCATTGGAACTAAGAATCAGCCTGGCACAGAGGAACTCAGTAAAGGGGAGGTTCTGCTGGTGCCCAAGGAGGAAACAAAAATACTTGAACATAACTTTACCAAGGAAGAAATGAAATATAGATGGCCAATATGCACATGAACTTGCATTCAACTTTATTAATCCTTAGGGAAACGAGTATTATATATAAGGGTAGTGTCTTATAAAGTTAAAAGTCAATTATCTAATGACTAAACCACTCCACACTCATCCTAGAAATAGTGCAACCTGCCTCAATGCTGACCATCACTACTGTCATCTTTGAAGTACTTTCTTGGGCCGTCTGGTGACTGTAGTGATATTCAATGACGTAGGTAGCCCTTTTTTTAGGGTACATTCACTAAATTGTCTGACCTCATAATTTAGTTAAACAACATTAAAATGTTATTTTAAGTGGATGTATTTATATGTATTGTATAGGTTGTATCTCAAAAATATGTAGATGAAAAGCAGAGCTATTTATAATTTTCTCTGAACTTCATTTTATTCATATTTTGGAAAGCAGAGGTAAAGATAAGCACTGATTCTCAAAATTAATGGGGAAAAATGAGAAGCAGAAATAAAAGTGCATGTAAAGCACATAACATAATGACTGGTGTTTAATATATAACAGCTTATACATTGGAAGGAATTAGACTTATCCCTCAGCTAACTTCCAACAAATTTATGGTAAGTTTAACATATCAAATTCATGGTTGGATAAAATTTGACTGTACTCTAGAGTTTTATTTGTGTGCATTTTGAGACATTTAATATTGTACATGGGAAGTATTTGAGACATTTTGGGGAGCCCCTCACAGCAGATTTGTAGAGCTGCAAATTACTTTGGGGCACAAATAGGAACATGGCTGTGATGAGATAGGAAATGTTTTCCCAAACGTAGCAGAGTTAGCCATTGAGGTTAATAACTTTGTCTGCTAGGAAGCTAGTTTTAGGATACAGAAAAACTCTAGTAGTGTAAATAGCTTGCCCAGAAAAATGAAAGCATCCATGTACATGGGTAGGCAATTGTGAATTCAAAAATTTAGAAATAAGCTAATAAATTCATACTGACTCTGACAGAATAAACAAATACTCCAGCCTCTAGTGTGCTCTATATGCACACAAAGAATCTGTTGAAAGGAGTATTTGAAGGAATTATAATCTAATTGGCTGCTTTTCTACACATTTAATTTTGTGCTTCAATATTTAAAAATAGTTTTATTAACTATGCAGAAGTATTAACTAGATAGATGGTTTGGTGATAACACTGTTTCAAACATGCTTTGTATTTTGTGATTAAAAAGTCAGGACTCAAGGCATTACAAAACCAATCTGTGTAACTAAAAACATTTGTTTGCCCTTAAAATTTTGAAATAAATAATAAAAAAAGCAGCATATTCTATATTTGAGGTTATTTATTATTAGCTGTAATTATATCTTTACTTCAAATGATAATCATATAAAATGAAATATATATTTCTGAATAGGAACATAAAGAAATTTGATATTTTGATATGGTAAAATTTGATAGCAACTTAAATTTTTAAAGAAAACCCAGAAGCATGTTTTTTCTCTGATGTAGAAGAATAGATACAATTTTGAGATATTTTAAATTTTTTATATATTCGACCAACTTGTAAATGTTGGGACAGATATTTTTGGAGCTCCCTTATGTGAAACGCTTGAATTTTATTTATTCAATGAGATTAAAATCTGCAGGATTCTTTGTATTATAGTCAATGTCATACTGCCATTTTGCTAAAATATAGGCTTCTAGAGAAATGATTGCATATTGTGAAATTTATTTTTTTAACTCAGATTGATAAAAATCTGCTGGTGCTTGTGATGGATGTGTTACTTAGTTCAATGTAAGCATGAACCCCATAAATGCATCAATGTACAAAGTTATGATTTAATTTAAAAAATATGCTGGTGATATAAAATTAGTAACAAAATTGTGCCATACTACAATGAAAGATATACTGGGAAAAAACTTGTTACATGTTTCATCTACTTGTTTGCTTTCAAATGACTTTTACATGTTACTTTTTCATAAAACATTGTTTTAAATTATTGTGCTAATAATACAATCTTATTTAAATATAAGAAGAGAATAGTGTATTTTCACTTCTTTTACAATTAAATAATAACATTGATTAACAATATGTAATACATTAATTACAAAGAAGAACATACCTTGTAAAATCAGGGTTATGTTCATGAATACTTATTATGAAACATAAAAAATTGTCAGAAAATAGAAGAACTGCCTTAATAAAGTGAACGTCAAAGATCAAGGAAACTAAAAAAAAGTAAAGACATGCTAGAATGACTCTGTCTGGTACCTGAGAATAATTAGGCTCAAGTTTATGACTTTCTTTAGATTTAATATAGGATATTTGGCTCATTTGTTTCATTTCTTGGAACTCTTATGTCACTTCCATAATTCATTATCCAATTCATTTGTCTGATTCTTTCTGCAAACTATAAATATAGCTGTGTCTTTTGAGTTGAATGCATAATTTAGTGCCCCCCAAAGAAATTCTTTAGTGTTTGCTTTTTCCTCTTCTTATAATACTGTTTTTACTTAGATTAAATACAATATTACAAACATGTAAATGTTCCTTTACATAAACATGTGAAACTTTAACATATTTAAGTTTTCAAACGTTTAAAGAATTTTAAAACCGTCAAAGATAGCTTGCATGTTCTAGCCATTTATTCACTAATGAAAGAGGAAGCCACAAATATGTAATAGGTACTGTGGTGGGCATTGAGAATATTATTTTGAGAAACCAAAGACTCACTCATGTGATAGATTTTATTTAGAAGGGCTCGCAAAACTGGTTTTTAAAAGTGTGTTAAGGGAGGACAGGTAGGATCTTTTCCTCTAAAAAATGTCTGTGAATCACAATTTCATAATATTTTGATCTGATTAAATAAAGTAGCTGACAGAAATCTTAAAATATTATAATCATAAATTTAAAAAAAATTTATAAAAATTCTAAATAAATGCTCATTTCAAAACAATAAAAGATATTAAAATTATGTAAATATATGCAAATATAAACAATGTATATACATTTTAGCTTTTATTCCACAATAGCTACAGGTATTATAGCTATTTTTCTAGTTCCTAACAATTCGAAGACAATCATTACAACATAAAATAAGAGGTTTTAGCATATTAGTTTCAGAAAAAAATGTAGCTTCTTTTAGAGCACTATATTGTTTTTATTCTTGTACTATTTTTTTTTTTTTCTGAGAAATCTTGTATGCTTTCATCACAATTCAGTCTTGCAATCCTTTTCAGACATATAAAATAGGAGAACACACTTGGGGGAGAAAGGAATTTCTCAGACTCTCTAATGTTTCCCGTGTTGGGTTACAGAGCATGTATATGTACTCTTTAACATCCTTTGCTGGAAATCAAGGTATGAAGTAAGCAAGATGATTTCACCCTGAATTTATGTTATAAGAATCTAATCATCATGGTAAATTGTTAATGACTAATAGGTTTCTAATCTGCCTTATGTCAGGACAGACACAGGATCAAGTTAAGTTCATTGAAAATTTCATGGTTTTAGCGTTTAATATTAAAGCTGGCAGTGAAACATGAATACTTTGAACATCGTTTTTGGATTGAAGAAAATGCACATCATAATAAGAAAGCTCCCGTCTTTAATTCTTAATTCATTCCACATCACCAGAATGTATTCATTTTTAATGTTTCTCAAACCTTGTCTTTCTATTAAGATAAGAAACATTAGAGTTTTAGATGAACCCGGAAGATCGTTTCTAGTGAAATGGTGAGCTTGAAGGAAATCGCTGGAGATCAGCTGGATGATTCTGACTTATGACAAGGGATGATCTAGACAAGAATATGATGACCTACCCTCGCAAAACATCTGTAATAAGAAAAATGTGTGCTGGATATCCAGGGAGACAGTGCAGCATTAGAGTGGGAGTTATAAATTCAAGCTAATCTGTGAACTCTCTCTGCCTTGGGACCAACTAAGATATCTTAACTACCATAATTTTGGAAGCACCCTAAGACACAGACACACACGTCCTGAAAGTGGCAAGAACTCTTGTAGAATTGCATTCTGTATTGATTCTAACTGTTGATTTCCGTGTAAATTTTTATTCCTTGAGATCTGTAGAATTCATCACTTGGCATTTTGGTTTGTTATTTGGACGTAAAGGGTCTGATCTAAGCAGACAAAGGATTTTAGGGGATTGCATATCTACTTAGGGACAGCAGCCTCACTCAGTAAGCTTAGAATCAAAAATAATGTCTAGAAATCCCATAGTAATTGGATTTATAATACAGTATACTGCAGCGAAGAATGTATTCTTTTCCTATTTAATTCTTATTACAGAATTTTGCACAAAACTGATTGCCTGGTGAAATGTAGAAATTCCATAATTTTATAATTATTATTATACTAGAAAATTTCAAATAACTATTTAACTATTCAATTAATGAAAGGTTTTATATTGTTAAGAGTTCACATCTTTTTGTTGTTGTTAAAAAAATTCTGAAGCATTTCTCACAAAAGCCTCTTCAAGTTGGGGGACAGGGAGGAGGGAAGGAGAGGAGAGAATGGGCACAGTGTAGGGGTATTTGGGACACCTCTTGGGTGAAGGGTTCAAGTACAACTTGGACTTTACCAAACAAACACAAACAATGTAACCTAACCAACCATACCCACACATTAATCGGGAATAAAAATCAAAACAAATAAATAAAACATCTGGAGACATGTCATTTGTTTACTCTATTACATCTTCTACCAATTAACACTCTGTTTATTTGTTTACTTATTTGAATGTAATTATTGACACAAATTCCTTCATGAGTGCTCTATTTCTTCTTCAATACTGAGTCCCTTTATAGGCAATCTGTCCAAATAGTGGTTTAGTAGGGTAAATGCAATTAGGTCTGCAGACTCGTTATAAATATATTATTGCCTTAAATCCGTAGACTCTTACAAGTCTTAAATGTCTTCTGTTACCTTTGTAGCTCATTAAAGCTTTTGTAAATCCAGTCAAATATTTTTTATGCAACAGAGAAGTCAGTAAGATGACAAAAGGTGCCTGGGTGAAATAGTTGTCCTGGAAGAACTCTGAAAGTTTCTTTCAGTTGAGTTCTCTTGGGTTATTACCCAATTTTTCTTAACAACCAATACCTGATCTTTATAACACATGAAGTCACACTTTTACACAGGATTGAGATAATTATTTATCATTTATTTGTATATCAAAATAATCACTAGTTTACAACTTTAAAAAAATTAAGTTTATAAGTTTCAAACCCTCGCTTATTAAAATAAATTATGAACTATGGTTATCTTCTGGTTTATCAAACAGATTCATAGAGAATTTTTGAAAACAATTAAAATTATTTAACAGAAAAATTTCTGGCAATTATTATAGAACAAATACAGCACTCTAGGTAATTCATTAGAGTTTTGGAGAAAGCATTACAAATCTCAAGCCACTCCATGTAATAAGTGCAGTAACCGTTCAAATTGCTTTTTGTCTCTAACAGAGCAATAAAACAGCAGTCACAAGTACAGTAATTAGGATTGTTAATTATGAAACTAATCTCAGAGTGTATTTTTATAGAAAATATATATAATATGAAGTGAATAAAAGATAGGAAGTTTTGAAGGACTCTGTTAATATTGTATACAGAACATTTCTATAAGCATCTCACTCCTAAGAAGATATAAATATATATATGTAAATATAAATATATATATGTAAATATATATTTACATATATATATTTACATTATGTATGTACAAATACAAATATGTATACATTTATATTTATATACATATAAATGTATATGTCTTTACACATATACATTTATATGTATATAAATTTAATTTTAATTTATATACATATAAATGTATATATGTAAAGAGAATCTTCCGGGCTATGGACTAAAACATGTAGAGTACAGAAAGCTTAGAAACTTCATAGATATATACATGTATATTTTAGTCAAGTTACTTAAAATTATACAAATAATATAGTTCGCCACTATTTCTGTGTGACATTGGTCATTGGTACTGTTGATGAACATGCTCTGAGTTTTTTTCAAATACAAATAATGAATCCCTTTGCAAAAAAAAAAAAAAGAAAGAAAAAGATATGTTTTTCTGGCTAGAATAAGTCATCCTTATACCAGAAATAACTATCATAGTCTCAACAAATGGATTTACCAAATAACAGAAACAAGACATGTAAAATTAAATCTATTAATTTAATTTTAAATCTATTAATTTAATCATTATTTAATTTTTAAAACTTAAAAATTAAAGTTTTACTAGCACTGATGGTTAGAGATGAACTTATTGCAGTCAAGATTTACATTTTGGTGTCTTAGCCAACAATAATTTTATTGGTGCCTATGCTGAGATTTATAGATTTTTTCTATAGCAAGCTCATGTTCCAATAATGCCAGTTGTCAGGAAATTTTCTAAACCAAAAGGATTTAACTATCAGAATTAAAAGTTTTGTGTGGCTCTATTAGGAGCAGGTAGAGAAATTAGGAATAAAACAATCAAATATATGGCAGCAAAGACTCAGTAGAAAACACTTATTTACAGGAAATATACCATAGTATCAGTTATGTTCTCAAAACTCCAAAGATTAAAATCTATTTGGGGAAGGAAAACACACATGAAAACACTTAAGAAAAGATGGCGCATCTGTTGGCATATGACTCCAGAGATGTTAAGAGTAAAAATGGAAAAGATATAACAAATTAAAGAAATATATAAATAAAGGACAAATTTGGTTATTCCTTCATTTCTGACTCTATGACTTCATCATTCATACATTATCTTACTAAACATTCACTGAGGCCTGAACCTGTGCCAGTAAAGTATGGTTACCTAGGTTACCTAAGTTGACAAAACACAAACTCTGACCACAAGAAGTACACAGTTAAAAGGGTGAGACAGACAAGTGAACTCATAAAGCTACAGTAGAGAATGAAAATTACAACCCTAGACATATATACAAAGTAGGGGTATAGTGTAGAAGAAGGGGCTGTAAACTCTACTGGATATGTCAGGAAAGGGTGTGTGTTACTATATATTGGTAGAACAAATGTGTAGATAGAAGAAGTTGTATGTTTAAGAACTTAATAGGACTCCTTGGTTACTATTAGAAATGATTCTTAAAACTGTCTGAACTTAAAGAAGAGTTTCACAGTAAAATAAGTATTTTCTGATTTAAAAAGAATGTAAAGATAGGGCAGCGCCTGTGGCTCAACGAGTAGGGCACCGGCCCCATATACCAAAGGTGGTGGGTTCAAACCTGGCCTCAGCTGAACTGCAAAGCAAAAAAATAGCCAGACATTGTGGTGGGCGCTTGTAGTCCCAGCTACTTGGGAGGCTGAGGCAAGAGAATCACCTAAGCCCAGGTGTTGGAGGTTGCTATGAGCTGTTGATGCCACGGCATTCTACTGTGGGCAATAAAGTGAGACTCTGTCTCTACAAAAAAAAAAAAAAAATACAGAATGTAAAGATATAACGAAAGTGACTATGACGAGACAAAGGTAATGAATGAACAGAGAACCTTGACTGTTAGTGCACCAGTTATCTCATGGTATTATGTAACATAATACCTCCACCCTTAGTGACTTTCATTATGCTATGGATTGGCAGCTCAGGCATTTCTTCTTCTCTTGTCACCTAAGATCACCCACACAACTGAAGATGTCTGGAGGTGTGATTAGACTGAATGGCCTCACATGCTAGCAGTTGGTATTGCCCGTCAGCTGACTTGTCTCTGGTCTTGTCCATATTGTTGCTTATTCTCCATCCTATACTTTTTCACAGCATAGTGGTCTTAGGATTCCAAAAGTGCAAGAGTGAATCGGCAACATCCAAACCCTAGAATCCAAAATTTTAGCAATGTTAATTCTGCTACATTCTACGTCAAAGCAAATCATAAAGCTGACTTGACTTCAAATCAAGGGGAAGTAAAATAGGATAAATGAACAATCTGATTTTGAAATGACCAGGTCAAGATTATATAGGAACTTTTTATAATAACTCAGAATTTTAAAAGTTAAGAAAAATGATTCAGTTGGTCCAGTAGAATTGAAATCAAAAAGAATAAACTCTTTTTTTTGTTTGTTTGTTTGTTTTTAATTTTTATTAAATCTTAATTGTGTACATTGGTGCAATCATGGGGCACAATGTGCTGACTTTATATACAATCTGAAATATTTTCATTGAACTATTTAACATAGCCTACATGGCCTTTTAATCACTATATTTCTACCTTTAGTAATTTTCACTTGTACCCTTGTAAGATGCACCGTAAGTGTGATCCCACTAATCACCCTCCCTCCACCCTAAAAGGGCAAGACGGGGACTCTGCCTGCCTGTGGATGGCAGCCTCTCGGAGGGCCCTTGTGCCCAGGGATGTCCTGACATCGTGGGCAGAGGAGATGCGATTTTGCACGAGTAGGGGCTGTGAGAGGGCGGCCGCCAGGTCTGCCCAGGAGATGGCCTGAGCGTCTCCATCACAGATCTTTCCTCTGCATCTTGCTGACACACTTGGACCAAGGTGGTTTTACGCAGAGATTGTCCTGTTTTCTTTACGGATCACAGGTGCCCTGGGCTCCGGCTTCTTTGGGTCTTGGCACCCTTGTATGTCACGGCTACATAGGGTCCCACTGTGGAAGGAAATGTGGGCCTGTGCACGAGGGCACATCGGGCTTCTGACCTGGGCAGGAGCGTAGGGCAGGCCTGCTCGCAGTGGAGCCGGGAATGAGAGCTGTCCGGCCAAGCGCCAAAGGGCAGGACGCTCAGAGGTGGATTGCATCCGGGCCCCCAGAAGCTGTGCTCCTCAGTGGGGCTTTTGCCTCGCTGCCCAGCGCTCCGGGATCGCTGCGCCACGAGCTCTCCCCGGCTCCGCAACCACTGCGCTCCCCAACGCTCGGTCTTCTGTTTTCTTTCAAAGGTTTTCCAACGAGGACAAGATAGAAATGTCTACTTGGTGCCCAGTTCTGATTCAAAAAGTGAAAACACCGTGCGCATGAGAGTTCGGCACCTGCGCAACATCGTCTGGAGCGAGTGGAGCGAGAAGCTGCCTTTTGGTGAGCGCCCGGCCCGAGATGGGCCATTCCCGAGATGACGCTCGGCCCCGGTGGATGGGGGTGAGGGAAACCCCTGTTTTAATCGTACAGCCGACTCTGGCCTTTTCTGGTAGGGTGATGGAAGGGTTTGTCCTCGACATACACGAGCAAATTGTCTCTGGGCAGTTCTGGATTCTGTGAGGCTGGTGTCTCGCCGTGCGTATAACCAGACAAGCGCGCTGCCGGCTGGGGCCAGGAAGATGGGATATAGGCATATATTTTGGGGTCACCACTCAACCCATTACAATGTATCCAGTTCCTTCTGGAGGCCCCAGGGAGGCTCCTTCCCACCTCTCCCAGCTCCTGGGGGCTCCAGGTGTCCCTGGGCTTGTGGCCACATCACTCCAGTCTCTGCCTCCATCTCCATGTGGCTTCTCCTCTGTGTCTGTGTCTCCTCTGCTGTCTCTCAGGAGGACACCTGTCACTGGGTTTAGGACCCTCCCTAATCCAGGAGGGTCTCATCTCA
Source organism: Perodicticus potto (assembly GCA_963574655.1). Taxonomy (NCBI): domain Eukaryota; kingdom Metazoa; phylum Chordata; class Mammalia; order Primates; family Lorisidae; genus Perodicticus; species Perodicticus potto. The sequence goes on along the minus strand of CAUYRH010172315.1, from coordinate 8,045 downwards.
AGATGCCTCCCTAATCACATCTGCAGAGACCTTTTTTGCCAATTAATGTTCTATTGGGAGGTTCTGGGTGATAGAGCATGAACATACATTTTGGGATCACCATTCAACCCAGTTCCCTCTGGAGGCCAGGGGAGGCTGCTCCCTGCTTCTCCCAGCCCCTGGGGGCTCCTGACTTCCCTGGGTTTGTGGCCACATCACTCCAGTCTCTGCCTCCGTCTCCATGTGGCTTCTCCTCTGTGTCTGTGTCTCCTCTGCTTGTTAGGGAAGGTTGCATTCTCAGGTGAGGGCCACTGACTTTCCCTGTTGACCCCCTCACTTTGCCCATGTGTCCTGTTGCCTCCTTGCTGGCCCCAATGTACCCAGCAAGACTCCCACGGTGACTTTTGTTATCAGGCGAGACTGAGCTCCTGGTCCTGCCTGACTGTTTCATCTTTGTCTCCATCAGGTTTCCCAGAAGAGGGTTCCAGTGGTGCCCCTGTGGCCCTGGCCATGCTGGTGCTGGGGGCGGTAGCCCTGCCCACCCTGGTCATGTTCCTCTGTAAAAGGTGAGAAGCCCAAGCTCAAAGACAGGAGGGGGCCTGACACATATCACACGATTCCATGTACTTAAAATGTGCCAGAAAGGCTTGGCACCTGTAGCTCAGCAGTTACGGCACCAGACACGTATATCAAGGCTGGTGCATTTGAGCCTGGCCCAGGCCAGCTAAACAATAATGACAACTGCAGCCAAAAAATAGCCAGTCGTGGTGGCGGGAGCTGTAGTCCCAGCTACTTGGGAGGCTGAGGCAAGAGAATTGCTAAGCACAAGAGGTTGAGGTTGCTGTGAGCTGTGATGCCACAGCACTCTACTGAGGGTGACGTAATGAGACTCTGTCTCCAAAAAAAAAAAAAGTCATAAAACCAGGGCACAAGTGGGTGACCAGTGGTTCCCAGAAGTTTGGGGAGGAGGCTGAGAGTAACTCCTTGATGAGGTCGTGGTTCACTTTCTGGAGGGGACACAGATTTCCCAGAGCTAGACACAGGTGCTGGTTGCCTGGGGTGGTGAATGCTCTAAACGCCCCTTGGGTTGCTCAGGCTAACAGGGTTGATTTTATGTTTTGTGATTTGTACCTCAATTAAAACAAAAATTGAGGGGGGAATTATAAGCCACACCATACCAGGCAAATTATTTTAATGTATTTCCAGAATTGAATGCTGTATATGGGATTAAAAACAAAGAGGAACGGTGGCACCTGTGGCTCAAGGAGTAGGGCATTGGACCCATGTACCAGAGGTGGCAGGTTCAAACCCGGCCCTGGCCAAAAAGAAAAACAAAACAAAGCGGGAAAAAAAGCAATGTGCAGAAAGTTAAAAAGAGTTAACACAGAAAAATTTTGACCGTCATAACTTTACAAATACAAAAGCAACCAAATTAAAAGACTTCCATAATAAGGTGGGCTCGGAGGCTTACACCTATAAATCCCAGCACTCTGTGAGGTTGAGGCAGGTGGATGGATGGCTTGAGCTCAGGAGTTCAAGACCAGCCTAAGCAAGAGCCAGACCCTGTCTCTACTAAAAATAGAAAAACTAGCTGAGCACTGTGGTGTAGACCTGTAGTCTGAGCTACGCCGAAGGCTGGGGCAGGAGAATCACTTGGGCGCAGGGGTTTGAGGTTGCAGTGAGCTATGGTGCCATAGCATTGCACTAAGGGCAACAGAGTGAGACTGCTGAAAAAAAAATCACACCCATAATTACAGATTTCAGGCAGACATAAAGGTAACTTTTGTCGCCCTCTGCCCAAGTCCACATGGAAGGAAGGGCTGATGTGTGCAGCTTTGCATGAACAGTTATAACCATAAGAGGCAGTTCACCTATGGGGGTGACCCCACCACAAAAATCCTTGTGCCCTGCTCTGTCTGAGGGCTTCCAGTACCACTGCCAAGCCACAGGCCCAGGGGCAGCTCTGTGCCCCGCCATGGGGGTGCCTGAGTCTTCACCACGCTGAGCAGCCCCAGAAAACCTGCTGGCAGCACCACGCGCGCCTCCATTGTAGCTCAGACTACAGGTGCATGCCACAGTGCTCAGCTAGTTTTTCTATTTTTAGTAGAGATGGGGTCTCACTCTTGCTTAGGCTGGTCTTGAACTCCTGAGCTCAAGCCATCCATCCACCTGCCTCAGCCTCACAGAGTGCTGGGATTATAGGTATAAGCCTCCGAGCCCACTGTGTTATGGGAGTCTTTTAATTTGGTTGCTTCCCTGGACAGGGCTGATGCCAGTCAGCACAAGTTTAAGCCCACACCATACAGATGCCTGTGGGCGTTGGACTATCACCCACCTCCTGTGCTGGCCACTGCCATCAGGCACCCCTCATGTTGTCCCTTTCTCTACCCAGGTACTCGGTGACGCAGAGACTGTTCCCTCCCATCCCGCATGTGAAAGGGGAATTAGCTAGCATCTTTAGTCCAAACCCAGACGTAAGTAAATCCCACCATCAACCTCCTGTATCCGAGCTCTGGGGCCGAGGGTGAGGCCAGGGGTGTCCGTGCAGGCTTGGGGGCTGCTGGGGCTCCGTGGGTGGGCAAGGGGGGTGTCCTTCCTTTCCCAACAGGGCTGATGCTTATACAGAGGCCAGGAGAGGGCTGGGACAGAGGGAGAGAGGGATGGACCTTCAGCTTCCTTCACCAAAATCTCTCCGTCTTCTTTGGTGCCCTGTCTCAGATACACGCCACAAACCCCCCCATGTATAGGGTAAGAAAGGAGCCCCCAACTGTGTCCATCTGGGGCGGAAATCCTCAACCAGTTTTGGGGGCTTCTGTTCTCTCTGTGGAGTCACCTGATACCCCTATCAGCAAGCCCAGTCACTTTAAATCATGTGACTCAGACAGTCCTGGTGAGGTACCCCAGACTCAGGGGCTTAAACTATGGGCAATTCTCCGCCCACCATGACCTTGGAGCCCAGAGCTCTGAGGAGCAGGTATCTCATGGCTGCTCCCTCCATAGGCCCCAGGGAGGCTCCTTCCGGCCTCTCCCAGCTCCTGGGGGCTCCAGGTGTCCCTGGGCTTGTGGCCACATCACTCCAGTCTCTGCCTCCATCTCCATGTGGCTTCTCCTCTGTGTCTGTGTCTCCTCTGCTGTCTCTTAGGGGGACACCTGTCACTGGGTTTAGGGCCCTCCCTAATCCAGGATGGTCTAATCTGTAGATACCTCACTAATTACATATGCAGAGACCCTATTGCCAAATTAAATTCTATTCATAGGTTCTGGGTGATAGGACATGGGCATGCATTTTAGGGGTCACCATTCAACCTATTACGATGTATCCAGTTCCTTCTGAAGGCCCCAGAGGAGGCTCCTTCCTGACTCTCCCACCTCCTGGAGGCTCCAGGCGTCCCTGGGCTTGTGGCCACATCACTCCAGTCTCTGTCTCCATCTCCACGTGGCTTCTCCTCAGTGTCTGTGTCTCCTCTGCTGTCTCTCAGGAGGACACTTGTCACTGGGTTTAGGGCCCACCTTCCCACAGGATAAGCTCACCTGTAAATCCTTAACTAACTGCATCTGCAAAGACCCTATTTCTGAAAAAACTCCCATCCCCAGGTTCTGAGCAGACATATCTGTTGTGGGGGGCACTAGCCAGTCTGAGGCAGCTGGTTTTGACTGTGACCACCAGGACTCACCCCTGTGCTGGGTCCTTGGGGAGCTGCAGAAGGCACCAGCTCTGCCTCACTCCATAGATATGTTCGGGGAGGGGGAGTGGTTTTTCTATGTTCCTGCTCCTGGGAGGTCAAAGGGCATATCTGGGGCATTAACATCTGTTGCATGATACAGTGTCACAGAGATAAGATCAGCATTGAAATTTAGGTTAAAGAGGGGAGACTGTAGCTCACTCTGGCATGCAGCCCCTCAGTTTATTTCTTACAAGCTTATATGCTCTTAACATAATTTCTGTACATACGCTTGAGAATAATAAGCCAGTTGGCAGCAAATGGTCTATAGAGAAACCATGCAAAGCAGCCAGAAAAACTTATTCAGCTGTTGTCTGTAAACAGCAGGTGCAACCTTTAACTGAGAATCACATTAACTTATCTTTCTTTCCAGTTTCAAGGTCCCTTCCAGGACATTCCAGAGACTCTGCTTGCAAAGTCTGCCTCCTGTATGACTAGCTTGCTAATCAGTTTGTAGGGTCTTAAAAGAACATCCCTTCATGTGGATTTGAGAAAGCTTCTTCAAACATAAGTCAGTGGCAGTCAAAGTTACATTGAGGTTACAAACATCTGTCCCTTGTTACTAACAAAGCAGACGGACACTCCCAGAACAAAAGCTCCAAGTGTCAGCTTGAAGATGTCAGGGCTCAGGAAACAACAACCCTTGTACAATCCTCAGCAACAGCCTCAAAGTTTCTCTGTCCTGCTCTCCTACCTCTGTCCCGTTTTCTCCCAAGTTTGTGTGTAGAAACTAGAATCCCTCTTCCCCCAGTAGGTCAGAGAAACTATAATCCTTTTTGCCCCAAAGACAACCATAAACCCTAAAAGTCTAACCCTATTTCTCCCCCACCTTTCTGTGTAAGAACTGGCCAGAGGGAAATTCTCTGACCTGCCATTTGGACTGTAGGTTATGAGACCCCCATGTCAGGGAGGGTCCTGCCCATGCCCTGGAGGGAGGACACTGCTCAGAGGGGCCAAGAAGAGTCCAGACACCCAGGCCTTGCTGGGTCCCCACTCGGTCTGTCAGCATCAGATCAAGACCTTATTGTGCAATCCTATTTCTGCACGGCTGCTCTTGCTTTAATGCACCTGGCACAAAAAATGGACAACTTTCCGTGTGTCTCTGGGTTTTCATTCTGAGGGCTCCTGCGTATACCCATTAAATAAATATGTACGCCTTTTCTCCTATTGACCCGTCTGCCTCGTGTCAGGGATTATTCACATTTAGGGGGCCTTGGCATCTCACCTTGACCTTCTTGGAGCATCCGTGAGGCCAGCCCAGAGGCGTTTAGGGTTCCCCACTAATCTGAGGGTATCACTTGCGTTTACAGGGCTGGTTTAACCTGGAAAGTCATTCTTGAAGAGAATTGAAGAGAGGCAGATACAGACGGTCCCAGTGGACCCCTTCTGATGGGCCCTGCCATATAAATCTCTGCCACTGCCCAGTGTCTGCAGCCTCTGTACCCCTTTTGGGTTTCCCCTTATCAAAGTGGGGTGTAGAAAATGCCACCCTGCGGGGCCAGGAGTGCTGGGCAGTGGATGTGAATGAAGGTCCTGTACGCCCCCCAGTGACTGAACAAGCCCACTGCCCACAGCCCTGCTCTCTTACTCATGCTGACCACATGTTCCCCACTGAAACTGGGGTGGCCTCCCCAAGGCCTACAACCAGCCCCCAACCCCTCCACACCTGAGGCCGGCCCTGAAAATTCAAAGAAACTTCCAGGCCTCTATGTGATTACCCCCCCGCTCATTTTTTTTTTTTTTTTTTTTAGAGACAGAGTCTCACTTTATCATCCTTGGTAGAGTGCTGTGGTGTCACAGCTCACAGCAATCTCCAGCTCCTAGGCTTAGGCAATTCTCTTGCCTCAGCCTCCCGAGTAGCTGGAACTACAGGTGCCCACCACAACACCCAGTTATCTTGTTGTTATTGCTGTTGTTTCAGTTCTCATGGTTGTTTAGCTGGCCCAGGCCAGGTTTGAACCCACCAGCTTCCATGTATGTGGCTGGCACCATAAACACTGAGCTACAGGAGCCTGGTCCTCTACCCAATTAATTGGGAAGACCCTCTGTGTCCTGGGGCCCAGGGCTGTCCTAAGGATGCAGGTGTGGCTGTGGGTTCCCAAAGCCAGTGGGTCAGACAGCAGAGAGCCGCAGGGTGAGGACTAAAGTCTGAGGGTGTTGAATTGGTCAATGTCTGTCTGTCCCCGGGGACCCTCTGCTTTCTCTCCGTCTCAGCTTGCAGGCACCTCGGAGATGGGAGTTCCCATGGTCTACGCCTTCCTTAAGCAGATTTATTGAGCTACGACTCCCTCGTCAGATAATTTGCCCATTTAAATCACGCAATTTGGGAGTATTCGGCACATTCACAATTCCCTGCTGCCACCACCTCTGTCTAGTTTCAGAACATTTTATCTCCCCCAAAGAGGAGATAAAATAGCCACAGAGTTGTCCCTCTGTTGTGTCCCCAGACCCTGACAACCAGAAATCTACTTTCTACATCTACAGGCTTGCCTGTGGTGGCTAATTTATGTAACAAAATTGTATAACGCACAGGCTTCTGCGTCCAGCTGTCCTCATTGGGCATCACCTGTCCAAGGTTCATCCATGTGGCAGCAGGCGTCAGAGGCCGGTTCTTTTTCTTTAATTTTTTTTATTTATTTATTTTTTTATTAAATCATAGCTGTGTACATTAGTGCATTCATGGGGTACAATGTGCTGGCTGCATATACAGTCTCAAATATTTTCATCCAACTGTTTGGCATAATCTTCATGGGATTTTCTTGTTTATTGTATGAAAACATTATAGCTTTCATATGAAGGCTATAACCCAATTATAGCACAATAATATGGGGAAAGGGGCAAGGACGGGGAGGGGAGGGGGAGGTTGGGTGGAGAGAGGGTAAATGGTGGGATCACACTTATGGTGCATCTTAGAAGGGTACAGGTGAAACCTACTAAATGCTGGTTCTTTTTCGCGGCTGAGTAATATCCTGCCATGTAGAGGGCCCATGTCTGTTCATCTTCCCATCGGCAGATGGACACTCAGGTGTCCTACCTTTTGGCTGCTGTGAATCCCACTGGTCTTTGTTGAAGTTTCCTTAATAGGGGTACCAGGCGGTCAGCGGGGTATCTCAGCAGCGTGACTCCTTTTCTCTTTTAGGTCCTCTGGGAAGGGACCCATCTACCTGCAGACTCACAGGACCCTGAGAACATCCTCATGGTGGAGGAAACGCCATAATTTCCGTGTGGGCGAGCAGAGATTCCTGCTTCATCCTCACCCTCGATTTCCGAAAGTATCTTTTCTATACATCCTTTGCTTAAGCGACCATCCACCACTGTGCTATTTGTGAATGATTCCTAATTTCCCCTTCAAAACAGCATGCAGCCGTCGGGCACGAAAGCCGCTTTGCAGGCATATCCAGGGGAAGGTGTCATAAAATTAACCCGGATGTTACCCTTCCAGAGCAAAGTCTCGGATACTCATCCACAGAGAATAGTGGAAGAAAAATGCTGCAACTCCAGCTTTTCTACCTGCCCCTTCTTCAGCCTGCCGGTTGGACCACCCTCAAATGAGCTCCCACAGGCTGGCGGGAGTGGTGGAGGCCCCGTGGTTACTGGCTCAGAAATACGGGGCAGGATGCATCTGGATGTTAATTAACAGTTTACACATTCTGTCCCAGAATCTTGCCTTTTCACTGCGGCAACAGTCAGACACGAAGGCAGGAACCTCCACATGGATTTATCTGCAGCAACAGCAGCATTGATTTGCAAAGAACCAACAAAAATAAAACATGCAATTTGATCGTCTCAACGCACTATTTTGCAGCCAGCAGAAACCCACATAACGAAGCGTTCAAGTGTTGCGACAGCCTGACTGTGGGTTCTCCTCTGTGAACACATCTGTGTTCGAAATTCCCAAATTCTTGGGAACGAGGGCTCAGGATATGAAGAAGATGTTCTCCCAATGACTTGGCTCATGCATTCATAATATCTTCACATGTTTGTATGACTGTATTAGCAATGGGTGTCTTTCTTAGCAATGCAAAAATGGAGTCTTTGGGAAGACGCTTTCCTGTAAAGGTGGCTGTCCCCACTTTGATGGGAGTCACACCACCCAATGGCTATTTGAATGATCAGATGCTGGACCAGCCGCTTAAAAAAAAAAAAAATCAAACCCAAGTATCAAACAAAAGGGAAGCCACAAAAACACGTGTCACCATTTGGTGAAATATCTCAACCCCTTACCTGATGCTTGATGTTGTTAAAAATAACCTGTTAGGGGGTGGTGCCTGTGGCTCAAAGGAGTAGGGCGACGGCTTCATATACTGGAGGTAGTGGGTTCAAACCCAGCCCCAGCAAAAAAAA
>CAUYRH010172314.1:0-10422 GCA_963574655.1 Perodicticus potto | reverse complement strand
CCCTGGATAGAGTGCTGTGGCATCACAGCTCACAGCAACCTCTAACTCCTGGGCTCAAGCGAGTCTCTTGCCTCCGCCTCCCAAGTAGCTGGGACTACAGGCGCCCGCCACAACGCCCGGCCATTTTTTGGTTGCAGCCGTCATTGTTGTTTGGCGGCCCGGGCTGGATTCGAACCTGCCAGCTCAGGTGTACGTGGCTGGCACCTTAGCCAATCTGAGAGATTTTTCATCTGATTATTTCTAACAAGCGAAGAGCAGCATGGTTAGGATTTTGGAAGCCTATCTTAAACAGGAGTAAGACACAGACAGTGTCTCATTGTTTTTGCAGGTGAAACACTTACTCCGAAGTGTCCAAGAGGTGTAGTTTACCTGCGTGGTAGCACTGAGTGCTTAAACTCTGTTCAGAAGATTGTAAAGAGAAAGGTAGGTTCTGCTTCACAACGATTTCCCAGAGAAGAGAGATTTATGAAGATTGCATTTAATTTTTGTATTTCCTTCTGCAACCCCCTCCAGGGGTGCTATCGGTCAGTCAGATGAGATGAGAATCTGAGCCTTGATAGGGACCCTGAGGTTTTTGTCTGGAGACCCATCAACCTAGTGTAGTTTGCAGCTCTGCTAACTATTGGTGCCTGCCTATCTGTTAGGTTAGAACCACCAAGCAAAAAAGTATTGTATTGAAACCCTGGCCATAACAAGAGGAAGAATTTATGGGGATTAACTTTCTTTCTTTTTCTTTCATCTTTTTACCTGTAAAGCAGGGGAACCCTCTAACAAATTGAATTAAAGGGAGGTGTTTTCTTAAAGCTTTTGAAGTTTTTCTTTGCAAACAGAATTGAATTCATTTGCACCTTTTTCCTTTAAAGTAAAAGTCCTAGGAGCAAATTATTTCCTTTATGCATTTCTTGCCCTCTCTGAATCAGCAGAAGTTACACAGTAAGAGCGGATTTGATAGGCAGTTGGGGCAAGCCAACCCCTCTGGAATGTAAGTAAATGTTGATGGGCTCATATAAAGTGATGAAACTATTTTTGTAAGGATTAAAAGGTTTTCCTTTTGCTCCATGAAAACATTACTTCCCCCCAAGGAAGGAATAAGGTTAACAGGGAAAAATAATGATATGACCTTAAGATATCTGCGTCTTGGTGCTATTAATTTTTATTTATTTATTATTTTTATTTTTAATTTTATTATTATTTTTTGTAGCGACAGAGTCTCACTTTATCCCCCTGGGTAGAGTGCCGTGGCGTCACAGCTCACAGCAACCTCCAGCTCCTGGGCTTAGGCGATTCTCTTGCTTCAGCCTCCCGAGTAGCTGGGACTACAGGCGCCGGTTACAATGCCCAGTTAGGTTTTTTTTGCAGTTTGGCTGGGGCCGGGTTTGAACCTGCCACCCTCGGTATATGGGGCTGGCGTCCTACCCACTGAGCCACCCGGTGCTGTTAATTTTTTACACATATTTTATAAATAAATTTCATTGGGTATATTTGATGCTATTTAAATTCATGAAATGGTGTCTGATGGAGGGCCTTCCTGTTTCAGTCTCTGAAAAAATAAACAATAAAATCACATGCAAACTGTCTCAAGATAACTTAAATTGATGTCTTATATAAATTACCCGTTTCATGATGACTCTGCTTTCAGAAAAATTTCCGATTAAGAGTGTGCCCCGTGGCAGCTCAGGGCAGCCTTGGTGCCACTGCTGGCTCTGCTCCTTCTCAGCTTTCCCGCCTTTCTGGGACTCAATTTCTTTATTTGCACGAGGATATGAGTGGGAGTAGTTCACCTCCTTCTGGTGGAGGTGGCTTGGGCTTCTAGGAGATGTTTACTTTTACACGCTTTTGAAATGCTTTGCACCAATTTTGTTTTACTAAGAAGAAAAAGAGACCCCTTGGGTGAGAGGAAGCCATGCGTGTACATGGTCTGGTCACTTTTGTAGGTGACCTTGGAAGTGCCCTGGCAGGTTCTGGGGTCAGCACAACTCCCTGGGAGTGATGAGACCTGTCTGGGTTCCCCTTCTCTGATCCCATGGTAAATGAGGGGTGACATCTCTATGGACTCCAGTATTAGAATCTTGAAAAGCAAGCCGCTGCTTCCCTTGCAGTTGGGCTCTGAAGAGCAAGAAAGGATTGTCACTGTTTTTCTGTTAGCTGAGGTCATAAAGGGAAATCCGTGGCACCCCAGGTAGGGAGCATTCCTCCCCCTCCACCCTAAGAGGTGGCACAGCCACTGTCTCCTTGTGCACTCTTCGAACAAGATGTCCCACCCATGTCCTCGTGAGGCTGGGTAAACTGAGGCAGCAAAGGCTCCTACTGCTCAGCCTTTCAGCGGGTGGCGCCTTCATTCTCCAGATTTTCTCCCTGTCTTTATGTTCTTTCCCCTCCCCCACCTATGTATACGGATAGTCGTGAAAGCTTAGAGCTCTTAACTTTTTCCCTGTGTCAAACTTTAAAAAAACATAAACTTTTATATTTTAGAATAATTTTATATTTGCAGATGAACTGCAAAGATAGTACAAAAATGTCCCCAGGTATACCTCACTTAGTTTTCCCCATTGTCAATCTCTCCATATAAGTGTGTATATTTTCCCTTGTGACTTAGTTTTTTAAGTACTTAGCAGTCTTTCAACACTAGACACCATGATAACTATGTGAATCTCACCTCTAGATGTTCAGACAAATCAAATGATCTATTAGTCTAACATTCCTGGGGAAGTCCCTGGGTCCTACCCCGATCTCAAGGGGCTGCAGTTTTTGCCTAAGGAGCTTCCTCCCCCCTGTTCTGCGCTAGATTTCCTGTTCCTATAATCCATATTTCTCCCTTCCTTGGTTTACTCATACGTAAGCTTTTCAAAGAGCTTTCTGAAGAAAAATTAAATGAGAAATAAAATTTTGCATGACTGAAACTATCTTCCCACTTAACTGATATGTTAGCTCCATATAGAGTTTTCCTTTTGATTTCAACACTGTTGAAATATCCCAATACTGTTGGGATATCTGAGGCCATTTCTGGTCATGCGCCTTTGTGAGGTTTCTGTTTGTTTAGTTCATTTTTCCTTTCTGGAAGTACACTTCATCTTTTCTTTGTCCCCAGTCCTTTCCTCCCATGTATATTCTTTTTTTATACTATCTGTTCGTGTGTCATGGTCATGACAGCCTCTCTTAGATAATATTAGATTTTGTGGGGAAACCTCTTCTCCCTGCGTAGTTTCTGTTTCCTTCAAGTTGCTCTTTTCCGCTTGTTTTGATCTCTCTCTGTGCGTCTTATTCTTTAATGATAGATCATTTCCTCAGACTTTTGGTAGTCCTGGTTGTATGCTTACACAGCGGAGACTGAAAAGTGAATTTAAAAAAAACAGTGGATTGGAAAACTCTGATGCATGAAATTGTTGCTGCCAGAGTCTGGATTGATGAGTTGAGTAGCCGCTAATATAAATGATTTTAGGTATTTTTTTTCCTGGGAAGATCATATTCTCTAGAGAACACTTCTCAGCTTCTGCCTGAAGTGGAAGCTGCCAGTATTTTGGAAGCTGGGTGGAGGAAGAGGCCCTTAGCAACCAGTTTTCCTGTTTCACTGTTGGAAACCCACCTTTGTGCCTGGTGTGGCCCGGAACAGGGGCTTGGTGTTAGTCCTCTTCCAGGAATGAACCTCCGAGTTTTTACTCTGCTGGAGAAGGGCAATTGGCAATCTGAGAGTTACTTATGTAGATTTTTCAATCAATTGTACATGGATCATTCCAAAAATTTTGAGATACACAAAAACCAAGAAATGTAAAATTCACGTGGATGGAAATGAATGAAGCCCTTCCAGCCCCACCAATAAGCTGAGGAGGTGAAACCTGAACAGGTGAATCAGAAAGGACACTGTTGACTGTTTCTCAGAAGTGAAATAATGGACCATAATACAGGCCATTCCAAAACTTTCATAGTGACCAACATATTTAGGTCACACATTTGCCCCTACTTTCAGGGGTATCTAATGTGGCATTCCCAGATGCTCTGATGGGTTCAAATCAATCAGTTTGATTTACAGCTCTCTCTATGGCTTGGGTCTGCTGATTCATTTGTGACTCTCCATCTGCTTTCTAGCATCTAAAATTATTGCCATTAGCTTTTCTCTGTTCTCTCTCTCTCTTTTTATTTTTTTGTGAATTTCTACCTTAACAAAATTGTTTCTACCATTTTAATGGAATTTTAATCAAAACAAAAGTAGATGCATATGTTGTGCCTGCTCAACCCATAATCCTAGCTCTCTGGGAGGCCAAGACAGGAGGACCCCTTGAGCTTGGGTGTTCGAAACCAGCCTGAGCAAGAGCAAGAGCAAGACCCTGTCTCTACTACACATTAGCTGGGTGTGGTGGTGGACACCTGTAGCCTCAGGTACTCAGGAAGCTGAGGCAGGAGGATCTCTGGGGCAGGAGTTTGAGGTTGCTGTAAGCTAGGCTGACACTTCAGCACACTAGCCTGGGCCACAGAGCAAGATTCTGATTCCAAAACAAAAATTAGGTAAACTCTCTTTGAATTATAGATTTAAAAGCTCTCATTTCACAGAAGTTATCTAAATTCTTCATTTTAATGACACCGAGGAAAAGAAAAGGAAAAGACAGATTAATTGATTTAGAGCAGAGCTGAGAAGGTAAGTCAAATGTCTTAGTTATGCTAGTCAATGAATTTCAGTCCAGGAGCACACTGGCTGCCATTTTTATCTTCTAAAGGAATAGTGCTGCTTCCTGTCAATAGGCTCAAAAGTCCCTATCAGAAAACAATTCCACAGCAAACATGTTTTTTGGCAATTGTTTGTTTGTCTAGGGGAATAATACAGCATAAAGTGTATAAAGGCAAAGGTCTGCTGCAATTTGTTAACATGCATTTTCAACAACATCCTAACTCTGCAAATGGTGGTGAAGTGGTAATAAAAATAATGTTTAAAACACATTCTAAACGATGAGATCATTTTGTAGTCTTAACTGTCACGGTATGATTTTAATCTGCTTAATGCTTCTCTAGATAACAAATTCAAACCTATAAAAATAGTTGTATTCTTTGACACTCAGAACTGCTATTTATTTTTCGTCACTAAAAAATTCGATCTATGTACATTTTATGGTTTATTTCCTCTGAAAGCTTAAAAACTGTTGGAGACTCTGAGAAAACCAAGGAAGACATCAGCATAAGCACAGAGGGAAATCTTCAGTGGTGTGTGTTCAGCCTCATAGGTTGAACCTGAAGTCCTTGCCTCTGCATTTATTCAACCTGAAGTCCTCGCCTCTGTATTTATTCTGCTGGACAACTTAAGCTACTAAAATGAAAGCCAATAAGAAAAATAAGGAAGAACAAGAAACAGGAAACAAAGAAAAATTTATTGAGTACTTGTTAGTAGATTAGGTATTTTCACGTACCTCAGGGAGGTAACTCCTCAGGTCTTGGAGTTACCGTTTTGAAGTCTTTGTCTGTATTCTTCTAAACAAAAACCTTAAAGCAGTCGTTTTCAACCTTTCTAATGCCCCAGCCCTTAATATAATTCCTGTGGGTTGCTACCCACATGTTGAGAATTGCTGCCTTAAAGGGTTAGGCCAGGTTCTCTGGTTCACACCTGTAATACTAGCGCTCTGGGAGGTTGAGGCAGGTGAATTGCTTGAGCTCAGGGGTTTGAGACCAGCCTGACCAAGAGCGAGACCCTTTCTCTACTAAACATACAGACATTAGCCAGGCATCTTGGCAAGCACTTGTAGTCCCAGCTACTCTGGAGGCTAAGCCGAGTTTGAGGTTGCTGTGAGCTATGATGATGCCACAGCACTCTATCAAGGGTGACACCATGAGACTCTGTCTCAACGCAAAACAAAAAAACCTTATAGGGCTTATAACTTAGCATTTTGTATAGGCAATCCTCCCTGCCAAGACTTCATGGTGAAGAAGGCAATTAATATATGTGATAGCATCTATCTTTATAATATCATCAAAATATTTTCAACTATCTTCAAAATAAATCTTTAATTTCTACTTATCATGGCAATATACTGTAGGTGACCCTCATTATTCTCAGATTCTGTGTTTGCAGACTCATATTCTTGCTAAAAATTATTTGTAACCCCAAGATCAATACTTTTATTGCTTGCATGGTCATTTGCAGACACGTGCAAAGGACAAAAAAAAATTTTGAGTTGCCCACAGGCAGGAGGAGAACAGGTTATGCTTCGCCTTCTTGTTCAGCTCTTGTACTATACTCAGGGGTCCTTTTAGTTATTTATTTACTGCCACATTTTTTTGCAGTTGTGCTCTTTTTGTTGGGATTTCTGTTTAAAATGGCCCCGAGAATAGTGCTGAAGTGATGTCTAGTATTCCTAAGCCCAAGAAGACAGTGATGTGCCTTCAGAGAAAATATATGTGTGAAATACACCTCATTAACTGCCGATAGTGGTGCGTTCAGTGTCAAGGAGGGAACACACAGTCACACTCAATGCTTTGGTCAGCAACGGACCACTTACACAATGATGGTCCCATAAAATTACAATAGAGCTAAAAATTCCTATTGCCCATTATTTGCTGTATGCTTTTATCATTAGTTTAGAGCATAGTCATTCTATTCATTTAAAAAAGTTGGCCAGGCTATGTGGCTCACGACTGTAATCCCAGCACTCTGAGAGGCCAAGGTGGGAGGATCACTTGAGCTCAGGAGTTCAAGAGCAGCCTGAGCAAGAGTGACTACAAATACAAAAAATTAGCTGGGCATTGTGGTGTGCTCCTGTAGTCCCACCTACTCAGGAGGCTGAGGCAGGAGGATTGCTTGAGCCCAGGAGTGTGAGATTGCTGTGAGGTAGGCTGATGCCATGATACTCTAGCCTAGGCAACAGAGGGAGACTATGTCTCCAAAAAAAAAATTAACCGTAAAATAGCCTCAGGCAGGCCTTTCAGTAGGTATTCCAGAGGAAGGCATTACTGTCTTAGGAAATGGAAGCTTCATTCATGTCATTAAACCTGATAACCTTCTAGTGGGATAAGATATGGAAGACAGTGTAATCACGTTGTCGCCTAAGTGTGCAGTGTGTGTAAAGCCTATGGTAGCATCCTGGGCCTTTGTGGTCACTCATCACTCACTGACTCAGCCAGAGCAACTTCCAGTGCTGCACGCACCATTCAAGGTGAGTACTCTATACAGGTGAACCGCACAGGGGCACAGATGCACCCTAGTGTTTAATCTTTTACACTGTATGTTTATCTTTTCTGGGTTTTGCTATATTAGATATGTACACACTTATACCGTTGTTTTACAATCGCCTACAGTGTCAGGACGGTAACATGCTTGCAGGTTTGTAGCCTGAGAGCAACGGGCTGTACCGTACAGCCAAGGTGTGCAGAGGGCTGTACCGTCTTGGCGTGAGTGCACTCAGTCATGTTCACATAAGCATGAAATCACCTAACAACACATTTCTCAGAAATATCCCCGTCGCTGAGCAATACATGACTGTATATTAAATAAGAGGCCTTCAAACGGAAATGCCCGTAACACAAAGTAATATTCTGACCAACTGATAAAAACGATGTGACCAGAGGATCACAGGAACCTAAGCCTGTATTTTCCCCTCCGAACAATGCTTCAGTATTTCCTAATTCAGTGTTCCGGGCAACTTTGTAGGACACAGCTACCGTAAATACCAAGACTGACATGTCCCTGTGTGTGCACAACATGATGTCCAAGTGAAAACGATCTAAGTGGGAAGATACAAATATACAAATAGACAAAGGAAATACAAATGGAAGCATTCGAGTGACAACTTAAAGACACCAACAAATTGGTAGTTGAATGGAGACTGAGTTAATCTATTGAAGTAATTCTTGGTATTCACGTGAAACAATTTTCCTGCCAGAAAATGGAGCAGTGACACTCGTGGCTTGGCTGCTTTCTCCTTATTTTTTAGTACAAACAAAGCTGTATTTAAAACACGGATAAAGATATGCATGCTAGTTTTATACAAGACTCTTCCTCATAGAATAATTTCCATCATTTTCCTCACGTAGCAAAGACAATGTTTCTTTGATCTCTTCCTGCCATCTAGGCAGTGCAAACAGAACTGCTACTTAACGTCCTTTGCGCTGGTTTATGTTCCCTGAAAGTGACAGATTGTTCTGTTTATAATCTACATCTAATCTGTATTTCTGCCAAGTTTCAACTCTTGTTTTTCCTATTCAGCAGTGGACCAAAGTTTCAAGTGAACCATTCGAGAGTTTGCAACTCCAAGATTAAAATGACTTAAAATGTCTGTTCTTATAGGAAAGAGACTTGAATTAATGTGACTTTTTCTATAATTTAACATGATGTCAAATTCTTGAAGGAACTTCAGAAATTCTAGCCCAGTTGCAGGCGTGCATGCATGGGGTGTCTCTCCACTGTGCTCCTCCTCTGGTCTCCCTGGAGATCCACAGAAGAGTGTTATACAGATACAATGATACATCGAGCCCTTTATCCACACTTTCTAGTATTTAATTAGTGACCCATAGGCTTTGCGCATAGGAGAAACAAGCTCGGTTTTCTTTTGCCTTTCTTCTTTCCTCTCTGGGCTCTTGTGTTGTCCCTCCAGAAGCCCCTTGGCTCCCATGGTGGGCTCTCTCCCCTCCCAGTGGACTCATTCATCCAGGACCTTCACATGGGAACAACTGATCCCAAGTTTAAAAAATAGTTTGTAGAACTAAAAAAGAAGAATCCTTAAAAGTGTAAGGACTAAGCTGGGCATTGTGGCAGGCACCTGTAGTCCCAGCTGCTCAGGAGACTGAGGCAAGAGAATCGCCTAAACCCAGGAGTTGGAGGTTGCTGTGAGCTGTGATACAACAGCACTCTACTGAGGGCAATAAAGTGAAACTCTGACTCTACAAAAAAAAAAAAAATGTGTAAGGACTGAAAGCATGGAGTCCAAGTATCATATTTTAAAGTAAGTTATCTACAACCAATTTTACTAGAACTAGGGCTATAACTGAAGCCTACAGACGTCTAGCCCAGTGCTTTTTTATTTTTAAGTAATTTAACCAAAGATTGGCAAATGTATATTTGGGTTTGTTTTATTATTAAATCTAATCCTCTTCTGTCACTAATCAGTGTTGTGAATTCCTATAATCATTACTTTTCCGTGATTATTTTCAATTTCTTTGCAAATAGATGTTTTTAAACCACTTTATCGAGGTGTAATAGACTTTCAGCCAACTGCATACATTTAAAATGTGGAGCTTGATGAAGGTTGTCACATAAATTCCTGAACCGTCACTGCGGAGTAAGCAGAACGTATACACCCCGTGTTCCTCAAGCCTTTTGTAACCCTCCCCACCTCTGTTCCTCCATCGCTCCTATTTGGCAACCACTGACTTATTTTCTGTCACGGTATGTTAGTTTGTATTCCCGAGAATCTTATCTGAATGGGATCAGACAGTGCACACTTAACCTTTGTCTTTCTTTTTTCACTCAGCATAGTGTTTTTGAGATTCATTAATGCTGTTGCCTGAATCAGCTGGGTGCTGTGAGGTAAGGGTTGGGGGACAAAGAGCCCTGGAAGGTGAGTGGTGGGGCAAATGACAGCCCAGTTCCCATCAGAGTGATGGCTGGAGTTTGGATCCCAGATGGCTTTTTATTTTTTTTTGAGACAGAGTCTTACTCTGTCACCCTGGGTAGAGTGCTGTGGAATCATAGCTCACAGCAACCTCAAACTCTTGGGCCCAAGTGATCCTCTTGCTTCAGCCTCCCAAGTGACTGGGAGTACAGGAGCACGTCACAATGCCCAGCTAATTTTTCTATTTTTAGTAGAGAGGGGGTCTCACTCTTACTGAGGCTGGTCTGGAACACTGAGCTCAGATGATCTTCCTACCTCAGCCCCCCAGCACCCTAGGAGGCTGAGGTAGTAGCCAGCACGCCTGGCCCCAGATGACTCTTGATGGCTCAGCCTGTTCCTGGGCAGATGCTTCCAGCCAGAGCAAAGGCAGCTGCCCCACTGGCCATTAGAGGGACCCGCACTTCCTGTCACTTCCTATGTAAACCCAAGGAACCAGGTGTTCTTTTCAAAACATTCTGGTCAAGTTCACCAGAATCACCACAGAGGCAGACGACTGATCAAGTGAAGATGTCAAGCTAGTTAACCAGAGCCCAGCCTCCTGGGAAGTTATCAGAGCCTGACGGACTCAGGGAAGGGAAATGCCCAACTCCAACAACAACAACAAAATGCCCCAAACCAAAAAAAACTCACTTTGTCACCCTCGGTAAAGTGCAGGGTGTCATTGTTTGGTCTTTTAAAAATTTATTTATTTTTATTTTTTTGAGACAGAGCCTCAAGCTGTCACCCTGGATAGAGTGCGGTGGCATCACAGCTCACAGCAACCTCTAATTCCTGGGCTCAAGCGAGTCTCTTGCCTCTGCCTCCCAAGTAGCTGGGACTACAGGCGCCTGCCACA
>CAUYRH010172310.1:0-18086 GCA_963574655.1 Perodicticus potto | reverse complement strand
ATAAATGTCTTCATATAGTGATTAAAAGGCCATGTAGGCTATGTTAAATAGTTCAATGAAAATATTTTGGATTGTATGTAAAGTCAGCACATTGTGCCCCATGATTGCACCAATGTACACAATTATGATTTAATAAAAATTAAAACAAAAGATTAAACATTTTTAATTTATTGCTTACCTTTGACCAATTTCCAGAGCCCTAAAATAGTTTCTTGTTGACACCTTTGTCCACTTTTCTACTTGATTTTTGTAAAAAGGGATTGTCAACCTTGTTATGCCATCATACCTGGAAGCCTGGCTTCCATGGTCCACTTTTTTGTTTTTATGCCCCACTTCTTACCCTTGGCTGATATTCTGGTTGTCAAATCTTTGGTTTCTTTAATGCTCTCTGAGTCCCTTGTTACTCTTCCTTTTAACTTCTTGCTCTGTCCTGACTTCTAAAATGTCTGGAGCCCTATACCCTTCCTTAGCTTAAGCTATGATTACCACTTCTTCCTCTAATGCTCCCATCTACCCATTCCTACCCTCTGCTCTCTGTTAAGTTACTAACTGTAAGAAGTAGGCCTAAAACTGAATCATGCCCTTCCTATCACTGACTCCAACCAAAAGCACAAAGGAAGAAAGCAGAAGGCCTGAGAACTTCTTGGGAAATGATAGACAATGGTTTAAAGCCGTGTGTTTCACTCTCCTTGATTCTCTTTTCTCTTCACATCATCTCTCAGTCTACCCATTCTGTTTCATTCCTGGTCTAAATTATTCAATAGAAATTTTAGATTTAGGGTTCTCAAATCTGATTACTTTAGCAAATGATTCCTGAAATTCCTGTGACTATCCAGGTGTGATAGGGTAGTTATGGATCTATGGCAATCACCCTCCTCTTAAAGATCTACTTAAGATCACTTCAAACTCTTTTTAAAAAATCTTGTGGAAAATTCACACTTTCACTAGTTTTTTTGTGAATTTTTGGGGTCTTCCTAGGCTTCTCTGTATTGGCAATGTGTCCAGTTTAATTCTTCAGTTTCAAAGTGTCATTACTCATTTGGGTGTGTAGCAAGGCCAGGGTTGGTAATTGAAGAACTCCTAAATGTGTCATCTTTAGCATCATCCTAAGATACTGATGGACTGTCAGATTCTAATGGTCTTAACTATGTCTAATATTTTATTCATGCCTTAGAAAAATGCTGGCTGACTTTGTGGGATTAGGGAAATGGTGTGATTTGTGTGGTTTTCTTCTCTGCCAGTACAAAATAAACACCTCTTTCACAAGGGTGTTAAATTGGTTAATGTTTGAGAAAAGTTCCCCCAAAATGAAAATCAGGGCAATGCTTATAATTCTTGTTTCTACAGACTATATGTCTATTTCAGGGAAACAACATTAAGATATTTAAGGTTCTCTTTGCATGGTGAATGATATGACAGTTTGTCTTCTTTTTTTTAAAGGAAACATATGGCTGGTCCTTTTCAATCATTGTAGGGAATTTTAGCTTCATGATAACTATTGGTTTTAATTGACATCTTTTAGGTCTGGAAATTCATGAGTTAATTGAGTGGGGATGATTCTGGAGTAGCTCCACTACACTAGTTTCCTTTGAACAGCAGACATCATGATTATATTTCCACAAAGCCCTGAAATAACATTTTGCTTCTTTGTGGGTATAGGAGATAAATACTCTTTATCTTTCATTCTCATGGAATCCATTTTAGCTGCACTAATGTGCATTAAGAAGTTTCTAAGGCTATGGGAAATGTCAGCAAGAATGAAATTAATTGGGTGGTCATCCCTGAAGGTATGTATTTAAGAATTGGTTTTCAGAGTTGTCACTTCATCAGTTTGCTTAAAAATAGAGGATTTACTTACTGCTTGGCTTGACTCAAAAGTAATTTCTTCCCCTCAGGATCCCCTTCTTTGACAGAAATGATTTTAAGCCTGCTTCCATATTAAGTCACTCTCATTCTACTGTGACCAAACATGTCTGGATTCTCTTTCTGTGTCTTTTGAAAAATAGGCAAAAATACACCAAATATCTATATAAATTATGGTCCTTCCCAAAATTTCTGTTTGCAAAAGCATTATCTATAGCATGGAATGGGAATGATATAATCTGTAGGATATTAGTAAGAAAGCAATAAATACTTTATGGTTTTTCCATTCTGTATTCCCTAGACTGTCTTTAAGAGTTGATAAGTGAAATGTAAAACTTTAGCCTGATGCATATCTATTTTATATAGTTCAAAGAAATTGGGGTACCGATGTCTTTTCCTTCAGATTATTGTATTTTGGTATTGCATTCCTTTTATATATCCTATTGTCTGGTATATTTCATCCTCCATATATTTTGGGCTTTGAAATTTATATGAGACTTCTCTCTACCTTATCCACTAAATCTTTCCCCAAATACAGACTGCAGAAACACACTAAAGACATAGCAAAAATAATTTAAAGCACTTGAATGATATTCTTTGTTTATTCAAATGGATGTATACATAGAAATAAATTCATTTGAATGGATTTAGTGATCTTTTGCTCAACACATACCATTTGTACAACAGTCTACGTCTGTAAGCAGCTTAAATTCTTGTTGGGGAGTAAGTTAGACAAATTCAAATGCCTTCGGAGGCCAGTTAACTAATGGCTGACCTATTGGGTGTAAACAATAGGGAGTAGTGGGGACTATGGAAAACTAGTAATTACACACTCCACTTAAAGGAATTCCAATTCAGTATATATTTTTTAACCATTGTGTGGGGCAAATAAAGTTTTCTGGGAACATTCAGCCTATTGCTTGGGGCTTAAAAAGTAGACAGCCAACTTTTTAGTGTTCTAGTCATCTATTGCTATGTAAAAACTATGCTCAAATTTATAGGGTTAAAGCAACAATATTTATTTTCGCGTCCTGTGGTTCTGGGGGTCACTAGGCTAAGTTGTGTAGTTCCTGGTCATGGTTATTCAGGTAGTTACAGTCAGATAGTAGCTGGGGCTGGAGTCATGTGGAAGGCTGCCTCTGTCTCATGTCTAGTGGTTGATGTGGGTGGGCTGTTGCTTACAAAACCTACATATGGCCTCTCTCCAGATATTGGATTTCTGTACAGTGTGTTGATTGATAAACTTTGAAGAGCAACTTTGCTGAGAAAGAGAGGAGGAGGAAGGATGGGAGGGCATATTTGGATGCATCCGAGGGAGATTGTACTACCTTTAATTACCTAGGCCTGGAAGTTCACAGAGGGGCATTTCTGCTGCATTTTGTTCTTTAGAAGTGAATCACTAAGGCTAGCCTATAATCACGAGGAGAGGAATTAGACTCCATCTCTTAATGGGAGAAGTATAAAATAATTTGCAAACATGTATTAAAGCTAGTACATGTAGTCCTACATTAGAGAATAGTAAAACCAAGTATATAATGATCTTGGCTATAGTAAGGGAGATATACAGAATGTTGAATAGCTAATTTGGCATGGGCACTGAACAAACAGAAGTGATAACAGCATAAACAACTGATAGGATCTACCAGAGCAGCTGCTTAATATCAGCTCTGGGTATAATCAAGGCTCCAAATGTGCCCTAGAGTCAACAAGAGCTCTGGGAGGTCAGAAATGGGAAGATCGTGTCTGAAGTAAGATGTTTTAGTTATTCTTGGTGAAGCTTCAGAAGCCCTAGCAGGGTCTCATTTCAGGGATCAGTTGTTTGAATTTTTTTGTTTGTCCACCTTCGTTCCTACCAGTTAGGAACATTCTCCCTACATATTCCTTACCCTAATGTTTTGAAAGTTTATTCTTTCCTAAAGAGAAGGGACACATTATCTTTTGTCTATATTATGATTCAGTCTAATATTATTTAGAAGCCAAATTGAGAGGCATTTGGAGTCCCTCCTCTTGATCTGCAATTGCTGGGTTCTTTGGGTAGTATATTTGTTTCCTACTGCCACTATCACAAATTGCTGCAATGATAGCAACTTAAAACAACACAGATTTATTATCTCACAGTTCTGTAGGTCAGAAGCTTGGCTGGTTTCTCTGTCTGGGTTCCATGAGGCTGAAATCAGGTGTCAGCCGGCTGGTCTCTTACAAGGAGGCTCTGGGAAGAATCTCTTTCCCAGCCCATTCTGTTTGTCAGCAGAATCTAGTGCCTTGGGGTTGGGTTGTAGGACTGAGGTCTTTACTTCCTGCTGTCTGTCACCCGGGAACCACTCTTTGTTCCAGAGGCCTTTCTCTGGTCCTTGCACATTGTGGCTACATCTCAGAGCCAGCAATAATGTGTCAAATCCTTCTCACCCTTGGCATCTCCCTGTCTTTCTGTTTTGCAGTATTTCTTCCTACTCCCTCTTCTGGCATCTCTCTGATTCCAGCCAAAGAAGGTTGTTTGCTTTTAAGGGCTCATGTGATTAGATTGAGCCTATCTGGGTAATCCAGGATAATCTTTCTATTTTAAGGTATCCTTAATTACATCTGCAAAGTCTTTTTTGCTATGTAACATAACATGTTCACAGGATCCCAAGATCGGGACATGGCAGTAATTCTACTTACTACAGGTAATAACATTAGGTCAATAGAGATACTGTCCCCTCTACTTTTTTCCTTAGGAAAATAAGCCAGTGAACAAGTTACTAGGGCTTAGTTGAAATAGTAACCATAAATGCAAAGGAAAAGAATATGCATTTTATAGAAATAAGTCTAGGTTTCACTTTTGAAAAGAGAAGGGGTACTCTTTTGATTTTCAGTAATCCCTCCAGTATAACACGATGCTTAAAAAAATGGTTTGAAGTCACACAGACCAGACCTTGTGCAAATACGTAATGCTTCTAAGTCTCTCTGTCCTCATCTGTCAATTGGGTTAATAATTCCTATAGTTACTGTGGGAGAAAATCCCTCCTATTGTTGCCGGAATCTAGGCCTGGTAGAAAGAGGAGAAAAAGAATCCCCCGAACACTGATGATAGCAGAGGAAGGGGTTTTATTTCAGCCAGTGGAGCTGTGGCACGTTAGAATCCAAAATGGCCGAGCTCCCCAATCAGCCCTGTCCCTGTCCTTTTACTGGACTCACAAGTAGACAAACAAAGGAATGACGATATTATTTGTCACTGGAAGTATCAAATCATGTGCAGTGTTTATAGAAGCAGAAGCAAGCAGTAAGCATTACTTTCAAGGACCCAGGAAGGTAAGTTTTACAAATTCTTAACAGCTGTGTTGCCATGGAGAGGACATTGCAGGTGTGTCCTTGGGCTTCTCTGAGAAACCCTTTGTTCTTTCAGACTTCACTTTTATTTGGTATCCTCTCTCACTATAGATAGAAAGTGGTTATGGTTATACATAGGAAGTATTCAAAGAATGTTAGTTAATAATAATGACAATTACAGTAGAATGATGTATTCATAGTCTTCTTTATATTTGGGGAGAAGGTATGAGTGCACCAACTAGCATCAACAGTTGGATTTCTTATTAGTTTCATATTAGTCTGTCATAAATTATTAGTCTGATAAAATTGTTAGACATAAATGAGTGAAATGATTATTCTGAAAAGAGATTTATGTAAGTTTCTCTTTCCTTTTCATTACTTACTTTTTCAGAAACAGAGTCTTGCTATGTTTGCCAGGCTGGACTCAAACTCCTGGGCTCAAGCAATTCTCCTGCCTTAGCCTCCTGAGTGCTGGGTCTATAGGTGCCCACCCCCAATGCCTGTCTTACAAGCTTATTTTCAAGTCTCTTAGTTTAAAATGAATTGCTTGGTTTTAACTATCAAGCACAGTGGCTGAAATTCACAACTGTGTAAGTCAGGGATTGGTAACTACAGCCTGTGGGCTGAATCTTACCTGCTGCTTGCTTTTGTATGGCCGATGAGCTAAGCAGGACTTTTAGAGATAAACATTACAGCTGGTTTGATGATGGAGATGTACTAACTTTGAACCCCAAGTAAGCATAATGTTATCTCACCCCAAAGGAATTTCATTCTTTTCACAGGCCTGTATTACAAAAAAGAATTGTACTTGATTATTACGTTTTGAATTTTATCAATAAAAATTTGTGGAACATTTGGTCTTAAGTACCTACATAATATTCTTGATTTTGCCTCATTGCCCGTAAAGCCTAAAATGTTTATGCTCTGACTGTTTACAGAAAAAAATTTGCCAACTCTCAATCTAAGTAAACTAATTGCACATATAAAGTGTAGAATCTTCATAGCTGGAGGGGATTCTGAGTTGTTCTAATGGAAAGCCTTAATTTTGTAGCTAAAACCAAATCCCAGGAAGGTAGGTGACTTTTCCCACATGACTCAGCTAATTAGTGATGGAGGTAGGACCAGTCATTAAAGCTTTTAGTGCTTAAATCAGTACATTTTCCATTGGCGCAGGCAGACCCTATGGGTTGCACGGTTTGTAAGTCATTCATCTTTCTTTAAATGGACCTCTGTGTTGTCATCAATCCAAACCTTCTTAATGGACAGGTCAGAGGCGATGCAGCAGAGAAATCCAGCTGTCCCATCGATCCATTGAACAGGGCCTGGCAGACATCAGCTTGCTGTGTTTCCGTTTGTAGGGAAAGCCCTTTAGGTTCTAGAATTTCTCATTTAAAGCTTTTTCAGAAGTACTGAAGTGCTGACGTTTTCCGTTAAGTTAGTAGCAGCGAATAACCAGCATGTTAATATATTTTTATTGAACTATGTTCCATTTAGGATGAGATGGTTCATTGAGCAGGACAGTGGTCCTAAACTGAGGTGGTTATTTTCCCTCTGGCTGACCTCACTTATTCCCCGCTTATCTGCTAATGAACCCAGCCACCTTGTGTTTGTCTTTGCTGTCCCCTGCCTGAATAATGCTGATTACTCTGTGGCATTTGCTCCTCTTTCTACAGGTGGTTTACAAATCCAACCACGGTCAATGCCTTCTACAGTGCATCTACCAACCAGATCCGTGAGTACCGGCTTCTTGTCTCCTTGTTGATGTGGTACAAAATGGAAGGAACTTTTCCTGGCTGTGATGGAGGGCGTTGTTTATTTTCCCTCCATAGTGATAGGATATGTTGGTGAAGAAAGTTTATTTCTCTGTCTATATGCCCAATTTTCTTCCCTCCCTCCCTTCAGCTTATTAGCCTTTTTAAAGCTTCATGTAACCATTGATTTTTTAAAAAATTAACTATAATAAATAAGACCACAATGAAGTTGGCTGTGAAAAGGAGCCAGGTTCTACTTTCCTCCCACAATGTTCTTACTGATTTTGTCCATACCATGTTTTCATTCCTAGGATTTATGGGAAAAACAGCAGGTGACCAGTCAGATTGTAGAACCTAGGGGGTACTATCTGTAAGAAGGAAGCTTGGAAATGTTCTAATTAACCCTAGGATGTACTGTCTTGAGGTTTTTTTACTTACATGTCTGGACGCATGTGATTATCAATGCCATGATAAATGGAAAAAAGTTCTTAAAGATCAGACGGGCACAAATTAAAAGTCCACTAGCATTGGCAATAAGGGACACATATTCGCTGCTGGTGGAAATGTGAATTGGTTTTCCCGCTTTGCAGGGCAATTTGGCAATATCCAGAAAAGCTGAAAATGTGCACGTATACTTATGATGGTCGTTTGTAATCCCGGCATCTACCCTCGGGCTGTGATTTGAAGAGTGTGGCCCTTGGAACCAGCAGCAACAGCATCAGGGGGGAACTTGTTAGAAATGCAAATTCTCAGGCTCTAAGGTTCACAAACTTTGGTTTGGGGCTCAGAAATCCATTTGAATAAAACCTCCAGATGATTGTCATATGTGCTTGAGAACAGATGCCCTAGAGAACTCCCACACATGACATAAGGGAGCCCATGTGACTACTGTCGTGGCAGTATTGTTTATAATACCAGAAAAAGCAGACTAACCTATGTGTTCCTCCACAGGAAAATGAATGAAATGTGGCATATTCAAACAAAGGAATATCATAGAGCAGTGAAAAACGAGTGACCTAGAGGGACATGTTGTAACACAGATGGATTTCACAAATATTAGGTTGTGTGGAAAAAAACAACTCGGGAAAATACATCGAGTATGATACCATAAGAATAAAGTTGAAAATCATACAGAACACTTCTCTACATTGTTTAGAAGTGCATTCATTTGTCATGCAAATATAAAGACAATCGTGAGAATGACAAATACCAAAATCGGATGGGTGGTGACTTACTGTGGTGAGGATGAGTCACTCTTGCTCCAACCCTGGCTAGTTTTTCCTTGGCTCCCCTATCTCTTAGTGATAGGCACAGCCCGAGGCTCAGAGCTTGCACCTTTTCTTTTCTCTTCTGTTTTTCATCTTCACTCACCCACTTGGTAATGCCATCTCACCTCCTGGTTTCAATCACATTTACACACCATTGACTGGAGGGGGTGGAATTTATAAGACTTAGCACCCTGCTTCATGCCACTGCCACCCCCCACCTGGATTCAGCAATAGCCTCCTCACTGGCCTCTCTGCTTCTGTTCTTAGCCCCCTCCAGTCCATTTGGAATATAATTTCATTGCAGCCATTTTAAGATGTTTTACGATCATATCATGTCGCTCCTTTGCTCAAAACCTTTTCTCGGTATCTCACCTCACTCAGAGTAGAAGCCCATGACTTCTGATGGCCTTGAGCCTGTTAGCTCTCCGCCTCTGCCTCCCTCTGTTCAGCTGCACTTGCCTCTGTCACGTTCCTAGAGCAGATCTGAGTCTTCTCTTGGGGCCTTGATCCTTGGGGTTCTCTTTTTCTTGGAAAGTTTCCCCAAGTGACTTGCACTTCACAGTCCCATTTCCTTTAAATCTTTGCTCAAAAGCCACCTTCTTAATGAGGCATCCTGCCTGCCCTCAGGCCAGTCAGCCCGTCTGCTATCAGCCCTCCATACTGGCCTTTGTCCCCACAGGATTTCCGAGTTAGAGGGGACAGCCAGGAGGATGTGGCTGCTCACTAAGTGGACATGTCTTTTTAGAGTCCCCCCTGTGTGGCCACTATTGAGAATGGGCATCTCTGTAGGACTTTGGTCTGAGGGAGTAATGGACAGAAGGAATACAAGCAGATGGTGGAATTTTTTTACTCCTGTTAATTTACATAACCAAATAAGTTGTTAGATATTTTGAATGTCACTCCTTGTCATATAAATATTCATTATCATGAAACTACCATTGCTTTCTTAAGATCTTAAGCTCTAAGTTGAGACTAAGCTGCATATGTTCTGTGGGAACTTGTGATATTTGAGTTATTAATTATAACTAATACTTACAATAATATTTATTTTAACATGTGAACTAGAACAATCTTTAGAATATTTTATTGGAAAATAGAATATCATTTAGATTAGCCATTTAAAAGTATTTAATATTTGGTGCCTGCAAAAGAATATCTACAACACGCTGGCATGTATTAAGGTCTAAATATATGAAAACATGATAAAATCAATATGTGCCTAGGAGCTCCTCACCCAGCCAGGCACTAGAACTTTCCAGTATCCTTGCCACTGCCTGTGGCATCTCTTACCCCAGAGGTGACCACTCTTATGATTTGGGTGTTTATCATTTTCTTATGTTATAAAATAAAAAGTTAACCATTTATGTATGTGTCTCTAAACAATATATTATTTATTTTTACTTGTTTTTTTAACATAATAAAAATGATATCATACTATAGGAAATCTTAAGCATTTTTTGGGGGGGCAGTCAACATGTTGTTTTTAAGGTTTATCCATGTAGCATGTGGAGGTTGGTTTTTTTCATTTTTACTGCTGTGTGATATTTCATGGAATGAGTGTACCCCCAGATTATTTCTCTGTTTTACTATTAACAGACCCATGTGTATCCCCATAAGGTTTTTTCCTTTTATTGACAATGCTGCTCTGAATATTGTTCAACGTGCCTTCTGAAACAAATGTCTTGGAGTAGACACCTAGGACTAGAATTACTGCCTGGTAGGGTATGCAAATACTCAACGCTACTAGTTAACACCAAATGTTTTCCAAAGTGGGTGTTCCAAAGTACAGAAGCATTCCTATTGTTCTCTATTTTCATCGACTCTGAGCATTGGTGCACTTAATTTTCAGCAGTCCAGTGAGGGTAATAGATCAGCTCTTATGCAAGAAAAGGCAATGAGATAGTCTGTTCGCCAGTGTTTTACACTCACTTTCAAATGTCAGTGAAGGCCTACTGCTCCTTGGGGGACCTAAGTGTGTCTAATAATAGTTCCACTTTCAGGATTCACTCCTGCTCAGCCTTTATCTTGCCTCTATCTTGGGAAGATCTGGTCTTCTTAGAGGTTTGCTGAGGAAGAAGCCATTTCAGGATAACTCTATGATTTCTTGAAAGCTCATGGGCAGAGGGGCTTTAAAACGAACAATTTGAAGCAGTATTTTAATTAAGAGATTCAAGCTGTTTGTATTTTCCTAATGACCAGAGCATGCTCTCATTGTAAATTATATTTCCAGGCAAGATGACAAGGAATCCTTTGGGTGATGTTTTTCCCTCTCTCCTTTCTGATTTTCTGGACTACAAATTAAGACAGGTGGAGTGTCTTCTTACACATTTCCCCACTGGGTTTCCTGGGACTCCCCTACCTCCCCAGCTGCCTTCTTGCTTCACTGAAGAAGTGAAAAATTGAGGTGATTCCCTCAAATGAACATCTTTATTGATTAGGGCTGATTCTGACAGCATGTGGCCATCTGTTTAATTGGGTTTCACATCTAAGATGTAACTATACTTAGTAACATGATTTATGAGAATTTCATTCAGTTCCCATTATCATTTTCTGATTTATGCCACTTAAGTCTGCTTCTGCATGCAGCAGAGATTTGAGTAGAAAATAGAAAAACCTGGCAATCCCCACCCCCCCAAGGCATGTCTTTGTGTGGAACCCTACGATCTGTGTCCATTGTTCAATTTTAGAGTTTTCCAGGGTGGTTATAGCTTCTTATTTTTCTAGCCTTGTCAAGCTGAGTAGCAACGTCTTCAGACACAGAGTGTAGTGTGAAATCATAATGATTTAAATCTGCCATATGAGGAGTTATACTCGGGACTGTTATAGAATTTAATTAGATTTGATTTAATAAGGTGATTAAAGAGACAAACAGGGATGTGAGATTATTGGTGCCCAAGCTTGTGCTTCCCTAGCCCATAGAGTTTAGGGGGAGGATTTAAAGAGGTGACTTTCTAAAGTGCCAGCACATTGCCAAGGTCAGGGCTTGAATATCTCAAACCGGCATGCCATGAATCCCTAGCATAGCAAGTACATCACAAGAGAAACAAAATGTGGAGATTGGGGGTGGGGATGGGGATGGGGGATTACTTTGAACTTTTTTTTTTTTTTAATCACTTACTCTTCTTTTCCCTTTTCTTTATTGTTTCAGGTTAATTGAAGGGTCAAAGAATTAGGTTATAGTTCAGTAACCTATTTGTTAGGTAAAGTCCCTCTTATAATTGTCTAATTACTTTGAACTTTTGCTCTCAAGAGATTTTATACATTAAAACAATAACTTGAATACTAAAAAAGTCCAACCAATTTGGAAAGGTATTTGGCAGTTTGTTGATATCTCCTATTACCCAGAGATTCCACTCCTAAAAGTAGGTCCTTATGTCTACCAAAAGACGTGGACAAGAATATTCACAGGGTCCTGGGTGTGGTGGCTCATGCCTGTAATCCTAGCACTCTGGGAGGCCGAGGTGGGTGGATTGCTGGAGGTCAGGAGTTTGAGACCAACCTGAGCAAGAGCAAGACCCTGTCTCTAAAAACAGCCAGGTGTTGTGGCAGACACTTATAGTCCCAGCTACTTGGGACGCTGAGGTAAAGAGGATCACTTGAGCCGAAGAGTTTGAGGTTGCTGTGAGCCATGATGCTACAACACTGTATTGGGGGTGACAAAGTGAGACTCTGTCTCAAAAAAAAGTTCACAGCAGCATTATTCATGACAGTAAAACCCCAGAAAGAACCTAATGTCCATCAAGAGAAGAAGAAGTAAACAAATGGACTGTATTCACACACGCGAGTATTATCACATAGCCATGCACAAGAACTAACCACTCCATGCTACAAAATGGATGAACACCACTGACTTAGTGCTGAGTGAAAGAAGCCAGGTGTAAGAATAAGTATTGTTCTGTTCTGCGCATGTGAAGTTCAGGAACAGGCAAATAAACCTATGTGATAGAAGTTAAGATAATGCCTTCCTTTGTCAGTGGTATTTACTGGGAGGGGGCGTGGGAAATATGGCTGGTCTTGATCTGGGAGGTGGCTGAACAAATGACACACGTGTGAGAACTCACTGTGTTCTACTGCTACCGTTCGTGCCTTTGCTTTACGTAAGTACTACCTCAGCATAAATAAGGACGCTCTCTCCTCCCCATAAAAATGTTGGGGACAACATTTACTATGCGTGGACATTTTGAGCTAATAACAGGTTGCCTGAGGCTAAGTCTTCAGACGTGTAGACCGGGCATTGGCAAAGTTTTTCTGTGAATTGACAGATAGTGAATATTTTCAGCTTCGCGAGCCATACAGTCTCTGTTGGAACTTCTCAACTCTGCCATGGCAGCCATGGACAATTAATAAACCAGTGAATGTGGCTGTGCGCCAGTAAAACTTTATTTACAAAACAGGCAGTAGGTTGGACTGACCCACAGGCTGCAGTTTGCCAATCCCTGGGGTAGAGTACTGTTCCAGGGCGCCAATGGGGAGTGTTCGCACCAAGCTTCCATAGTTCTTTGGATCTAGTCAGGTAGTGGAAGCAGTAGGAAAAGTGAACAGCTCATGTTTGGTTTTCATTACTCTTAACATGGATTTTTCTTTAGAATAAAATTTGTTTCATGTATTCAATATACACACGTATTTGAAAAATGCTTTATTTAAGTTTTTATGTTTTGTCTTTGTACATCTCAAATCATATTAAAGAATTATTTTAAACACATGAAATCTTGGCTTGAAAACAAGCATGGCCGAAGGGCTAAAACCAATGATTTTATTATCTTTGCTTTTATACACAAGGGATTTGGTCACCTCGGTTTAATCACAAATATTCTGTTGAAGAAGATAAGCCTTTGTCCAGAGGCTGAGCTTATGTTGGCATCCATTTATAGAATTAGTCCAAAAACCAAACAGATTTGTTTTGCTGTTAAGGAAATAACTGTGTTTCAAACTGCAAGAATTTCTCATACTTTTATTGGCTCTGACTGAAACCATAAAGTAAAAGCCAAGTTAGCAAAATACTCACCTGTGGCTTCTCCTGGAAATGAATGAAGTTAAATCCTTGAATCCATATCATGCTCCATTTGGGAACATAAGGAAATATGTTAATCTAGACTTTGGGAATAGTCTTCCATAATTTTAGAGCTACAAGGAAATTTAAGTGGTTACCTAATCCAAATTTCTCATTATCTAGAAGAGAACCTGATTCAGAGAAGTTCTTAGTAATTTTTTCCACTTATTCATTGTTTAAAGAGGCCACAGTGATTTTCATTTCCTGGTCTCCATTCTCCTGTGAAGTCCCCTCCCACACTGAACAAGGCTTACCTCTGTAACCAATAGGATACTATGGAAATGATGAAGTATGACTTCTGAGGCTAGGTCGTAAAATACACTGTGGCTTTCACCTTGCTCTCTCAGATTGCTCACTCTGGAGGAAGCCAACCACCACATTGTTAGGGCACTCGAGCAGCTCCTAGAGAGGACCACATGTGAAGAAGTAAGGCCTCCTATCCATTAGGAGCACCGTGTGAGTTTGCCATCTTGGAAACAGTTCCTCTAGTCTAGTCAAGCCTTCAGATGACTATGGCCTAGGCCAATGTCTTGGCTGGAACCTCACGGGAGACCCTGAACAGAATCTCCCAAATAAGCTGTGTTTGAATCCCTGAACTAGAGGAACTGTGAGAAAGTAAATGTTTCCTGTTTTAAGGAACTGTTCTGTGGTGATTTGTTACACAGCAACAGATAACTAATAGAAGCATTGCAGTATGCCAAGTACTGAGCTTGGTGCTAGGGTATATAATATGGTATGGTGTAGTGGGTAAGAGTGTGGGCTCTGAGGTATGACAGTTTGATTTTGAATTCCAGCATAGCCATTAATAACTTGCAACCCTGGGCAAGTTACATAGCATCCTTAAGCCTCAGTTTAATTATCTGTGAAATGGACATAATCGTAGTAACCATCCTGTGAGGTTGTTGTGAAGATTAAGTGAGCTAATGTATGTAAAATGCGGGAATAAAGTCTGGTTCATAGCTTATTCTCAATAAATCTTAGTTATGAGTGGCCCTTGCTTTTGAGGAGTTGGGAGATTTTGTTACCAGGTCGTTTAGAGGACATCCTGGTGAATGTACAACACAAGGGTGGCTATGCATTCTGGGAGTCACAGTGGAGGGAGAATTGCATCCGGGGGCTGGGGGAGTCAAGAATGGATTCCCAGTGAAAGTGAAAGTTGAGTAGACTTTGAAAGGAGAAAGTTCTCTAGGCAGAGAAGGGAGGTTGGGACATGCAGAAGCGCTGGTTGGTGCAGGCTACAGATATGGCAGAGCATGGCACAGGAATGGACCATGAAATGCTCACAAATGTTGGGGTATGGGTGTCAGGGATAGAAGGAAGAGCAAAGGGAATGATGGGAGAATATATGTGGAAGGAGGGCCTTGTAGGCCATGCCAAGGGACAGGTCAGGGGGAGCTAGTATAGTTTTTGGGGGAAGGCAAAAACCCTTAAGTTTTACCTCCTTAGTCTTACTCTTAAAGATTATGATTTGGAGAGGGGATAGACTGAAGTCACTTAGACCAGCTAGGAGTTTTGCAAATGACTCAAGAGAAGGATGAGAGGGGCTTAAACTTAAGCGGTGACAGTGGGAAGGGGGACTAGGAAGTGGGTAAGTTTAATCCCAAAAGATGGTTCTCAAAAAACCGTGTAGTGATAATACAGGTAGTATGGTATTCCTCCCTCATCCATGGTTTCACTTGCTGTGGTTTCATTTACCCACAGGCAACCAAGGTCTAAAAATAATTTGGTGGAAAATTCCAGAAATATACAAAAATTCCTGAATTTTAAATTATGCATCATTTTGAATAGTGTGCTAAAAACTTGTGCCATCCTGCACAGGATGTGAATTATACCTTTGTCCAGAGTATCCACACTGTATATGCTACTCACCCATTAGCCACTTAGTAGCTGTCCCAGTTATCAGATTGACTGTTGCCGTGCTTGTGTCTGAGCAACCCTTATTTTATTTAATAATGCCCCCAAAGCACAAGAGTAGCGATTCTGGCAATTTGGGTATGCCAAAGAGGTGCCATAAAGTGCTTCCCTGGTGGAAAGGGGAAAGTTTTTGACTTCATTAGGAAAGAACAAATTGTATTCTGAGGTTGCTAAGATCTGCTGTAAGAGTGAATTTTCTATCCATGAAATTGTGAAGAAGGAGAAAGAAACTGGTGGATAGGACATATAAGGTTTGGTACTATCTGAGGTATCAGGTATCCACTGGGGGTCTTGGACCAGATCTCCTGAGGACAAGGGGGCACTGCTGTAATTGTTCAACTTTTCCACTCATGCTTTGAAGGACTCCATCAAAAGAAGATTATGACTGTTCTGGTTTGCCACTGTTTGCTGAAAAAGCATTAATGTGCCAGTAATAGTGCCAGGGGCTTTAATGTATGTTATTTCTAATCTTCACAATAGTTCTATAAGCTTGGCATTATAGGCTCATTTACAGAAGAGGAAACTGATGCTCAGAGAGGTGAAGTAACTTGACAAAGACCACACACCTAGCGAGTTCCAGAGCTGGGAGTATAACTCAGCTTATCTGATTGCAAAGTTTTTATTTAAAGTGAAGAAAAAGAGCATATTATATTTAAAGGAAAGCAGAGATAAGCATAGGCTTTTCCAAGAAAGCTGAATTGCTGTTAATTGTCATGTTATATTGTTCAAAACGGGGTCAGAAATGTGAGAATTGCATGCAATGACATACGTGAACACACTCTGGAAAGGTGAAAAGCGTGATATAAATGCATTAGAGTAATCATTATTATATCATATCCTCGCCCATATTGCTCTTTAACCAGTGGGGATATTGTGTTTATTTTGATATGAAAATAAGACATAGAGTCTGGGGATAGCCAGGAGGTGAGGGTCAGAGGTTGAATGTCCCCACATCTTGCTGATTCCATGTCCAAAGGGGCTGGCATAGAGCAGTTCACTCCTGCCTCCTCTGGGGGTGCTGCTGTCTGCAAGCCCTTTAGCTAAGCCCATGATCGCTTTGGGTCTTTACTTCGCAGAGGGGTGTGGAAGGAGATTATTGGAGAGATTCCATAAGCTACCTTAAAAAGAATATTTAGCTTTATTTTTCAAATAGGCTTTACTTTCCAAAATTTATGATGAGATTTAAGAAATTTTAAGTAAGCTGAAGTTAAGTCATGACCATGGTTGAAATAGTTTGCCAACCTGAGAGGTGATGCACTTAGCAAGGCCGTGGGACACCTGATCTAACTGCTTTGAGACTCTCTTGTTCTGGTCTAGTTGAGAAATATATATATATTTTTTAATGTGAAACTTTATGTGGTTTTTACTGCATGGTTTTTTAAATGCAAAAATATAAAAAAAAGTAACATAGTATTTCAATGCTGTACCTTTGTGCAAATGACTTCATCTATCTTTCTTAAACATGCTGTGTGATCTGGCTGATGTTAAAACTAACTCAGCTTCACTTTACTTTTTCTCTGTACTGAAAGCTGAAAAAAATACAGCTCTAAATTCCAAGATAATCAGGTTTAAGCCTTCACAATAAAAAAGTGTCCATCCACTTCTGCTCTGATTTTGCCCACATTCTTCCTGGGGATTCTCTGTGCAGTGTTGGCAGATCAGGTAGGCTATGTACAATTTGTAGAAAACGACTCCAGCCAGGATTAGGCTTTGCAAACTGAATCTGAAAAAGCAATTTGTCAAAATAATTTTGATATTTAGTACAAAGACTAAATATCATAGTTTTCTCCAGCACATTTGTTTAAGCAGCCCAATTAGCCAACTGACCCTGTTAAAATCTGTTTATGAAATGAATAGGTGAAGTCATTTCCTGAGCTAAAAGATACAGATAAAATTGTTCATAATAGCAGCAGACAAAAAAAAATTTTTGTTTGTTTTCTGTAGTCAACAGTTTTAGCAAAATAACACAATATTTTAAAAATTACTGCCTAAAAAAGAGCTTGATAGAGAACATCAAAGGCCTGATTATTATTTTGAATATAATTTCAATTATCTTCTGCAAGTTACATTCGGTCACTGTCAAGACAATTTATTGGTACATGGAAAAATGTCAACTGCAATGGTTTACACACATTTTACATTACATATATTACTCCTTAAACCCCCCCAAAGAATGAAGTCTTAAACACAAA
Source organism: Perodicticus potto (assembly GCA_963574655.1). NCBI lineage: Eukaryota > Metazoa > Chordata > Mammalia > Primates > Lorisidae > Perodicticus > Perodicticus potto. The sequence goes on along the minus strand of CAUYRH010172310.1, from coordinate 742 downwards.
TTTTAATTTCTAAACACTCTTCTAGTAAGATTTGTAAAGGCAGAGGGAAAAGACATCTTTTTTGCATTACTGGTTTACTTCATTAAAATGTAATCTTCAAAAGGGTGTTTAGCTTGCTATTGAGGTTGCTAGGATTATAATGAACATATTATTTCTTTTCAGGGTAAAAAAATGACCTTTGAAAATAACATAACTGCTATGACATGTATTTTCCAAGTACGACCTCAACTTAAAAATTTGAATACTTGAAAGTTCTAAAGATTGGTTATTATCACCACTGCATCAGAATTTCTTTATTATTCCAACTACTACAGGGAATTTTTGATAGTTTTTTTATTTTACTGAAATTAACTGAATACAATAACTAACTTATAAACTATAGTAAAAGGACAAGTATTTAGCCAGAGATAACAGTTCCTCCTGAAAAAGAATATTCACCTCCACTCGTTGCAATTTTTTCAAGGTATCTTACTGATTTTAGACAGAATTTAAAATTCACCTTAAAAATAGAAACAAACAAAAGGACTAATCAAACTGACAAAAACTAATAAAAATATGCTCCAATTTACCGACAGAATCATGGGCACTTCATACAATACTTAGACTCTACCAGTTTTAAGTAAAATAAATAAGGAAAAAGTTATAATTACAAAGCCAGTCTTTCCCCTTGGGGAAACAAAAAGCCACTTTTGACCAATTGTTCCCTACATATACATATACTGTATATTATTATAAGCTTCTT
>CAUYRH010172308.1:0-19333 GCA_963574655.1 Perodicticus potto | reverse complement strand
AGCTGTGACACCATAGCACTCTATTGAGGGTGAAAAAGTGAGAATCTGTCTCAAACAAACAAACAAATAAAAAAAAAAATTCAGAGCCTGATCCTTCTCTTCCCAACCACCTGTGTGCCCACTGCAATGTTCTCTCCCATTTCCTTAGCCTGGGTTTTCTTTCTAGCTTGTAATTATTTTTCAATTTTATCTTGTAAATACTTTCTTAGATAATTCTTTTGGTAACATATGACGGGTCTTATTTTCAAGAGACTGCAGTTTCTTTCTTTTTTTTTTTTTTTGTAGAGACAGAGTCTCACTTTATCGCCCTCAGTAGAATGCCGTGGCGTCACACAGCTCACAGCAACGTCCAACTCTTGGGCTTAGGCGATTCTCTTGCCTCAGCCTCCTGATTAGCTGGGACTACAGGTGCCCGCCACAACGCCCGGCTATTTTTTTGTTTTGAAGTTCGGCCGAGGCTGGGTTTGAACCCGCCACCTTCGGCATATGGGGCCGGCGCCCGACTCGCTGAGCCACAGGCGCCACCCAAGAGACTGTAGTTTCTGACCTCTTTGCGTGCCTGTCCACTGACTTCTGCCCTGATGGAGCTCATGCACAACCCCAGAGCAGGTGCACTGTTGGTCGGGCTCAGCTGATGCCTCTCATGGAAGCGGGTCTCAGCAGAGGCATCAGAAACCCTGTTGAAGGCAAGACAATCACCTAAGCCCAAGAGTTGGAGGTTGCTGTGGGCTGTGTGACACCACGGCACTCTACCGTGGGCGATAAAGTGAGACTATGTCTCTACAAAAAAAAAAAAAAAAAAAAGTAAACATTATAGAAATAGCGCAAAAAGAACCCACAATCCCACTTCTTAGAATTGGCTGTGTTCCTCTAGGTCAGTGGTTCTCAACCTTCTTAATGTCGCTATGTATTTTCATTGTTAAAAAGGGTTTGTGGGCTTGGCGCCTGTGGCTCAACGGGCTAAGGCGTCAGCCACATACACCTGAGCTGGCAGGTTCAAATCCAGCCTGGGCCCGCCAAACAACAATGGCTGCCCCCAAAAAATAGCCGGGCGTTGTGGCGGGCGCCTGTGGTCCCAGCTGCTTGGGAGGCGGAGGCAAGAGACTTGCTTGAGCCCAGGAATTGGAGGCTGCTGTGAGCTGTGATGCCACAGCACTCCTCTCTCCAGGGTGACAGCTTGAGTCTCTGTCTCAATAAATAAATAAATAAAAAGGGGTTGTGACCCACAGGTTGAGAACTGCTGCTCTAGGTTCTGACAGTATATTACAGTGTGCCATTGTTTCTTTCTTGTTTTTTTTTTTTTTGAGACAGAGCCTCAAGCTGTCACCCTGGGTAGAGTGCTGTGGCATCACAGCTCACAGCAACCTTTAACTCTTGGGTTTACGCAATTCTCTTGCCTCAGCCTCCCGAGTAGCTGGGACTACAGGCACCCGCCACAAAGCGCAGCTATTTTTTGGTTGTAGTTGTTTGGCAGGCCCTGGCTGGGTTCCAACCTGCCAGCTCCGTCGTATGTGGCTGGAGCCCTAGCCGCTTGAGCTATAGGCGCTGATCCTTCATAATGTATCTTGTGCATCTATCCAAGCCTAGCTATCTGGTATTCCACTCCGCAGATGGCCATCTTAATCAAGCCCCGATCAATAGATTTGTGGTTTTGCTATTACAGAGAATGCGGCATTGAGCAACCTTTTACTTTTTTGCTTGTGCAATGTGAGCTGATTACTTATAAAATCTGTCCCTCCTTGCTTCTTAAATATCTGAATCCAGAATATCTATCCTGTCCACTGTATTCTAGACTTCTGTTAGTCTCTACAGTTATATTGTAAGCATATGACAAATGATAAAATAGAATACAGAATAACTGCAATAATCACAAATCTCGCAAATGATGGTGGACCTGATGAAGTTGATCAATAATCAAGAAAGCTGCTCAAATCTCAAGTAAAGCCACTGAGCAACGTGGATCTGACAAACTCAGACCAATGAACAATAAAAAGGTGATAAGGTGATCAGCAATAATATTTATAAAAAAGACTAAGTATCAAAAGTTTGAGAAGTTCTGAGAAAACTAACAAAGCCCTCAAATATTTTTGCAAAATTTCCCTCTATGATTATGTTGCAAAAAATCAAATGAGAAGGATGTTCTGATATACCAAATCACAGTTTCACCTGGAAAACTTTTATTTATTCTTTGTTCAAGAATATACATTTAAAATTATGAACACGCTTTTATAATTTTGTTCATTTTTGTGATTAAAGCCTCAACTGGACTTCCCTGATCCCTCCATCCCCACCAAATACTATGAAATTCTGGTCCCCATTTTAAGGGGATTCACCTTAGGTGAGCTTTCTCTGGTGCCAATTCTCCTTGAGCTAAGCAGAGAATTGACTCTCTCAGAAGCCTAGGAGGAAGGCTGTGCTCTTGTCTGGTATATGAAGGTAAAATATTCCTTGCTATAACTGTCTGATCCTTATAGAAGCTGAAGTACCCCATGTGACCACTGGAGTTCCTTTTTCTCACCCTGTTAAGTCACAACGGGAAAGAAGCTTGTTGTTGGTCTGCCTTCTACCACTGCCATCATTTCATTCCCAGCTGCCAACTGGGGACCAGCCAGTGTAGGACAAAGCCCAAGCTGCAAGCTCTCAATATCCTCACAGTCTGGGCCTCACAATCTACTTTGGCACACCTGTCAGGTGTCATTCCTATGACACTGAGAAAGGAAGCATACCAGCACAGTCCCTGAGAATTCAGCTGAAAGATCCCTTAATCTCATGATGCCATTCAGTAATACTGTTTGAGATAGTATCACCCTGTTGCCAAGGCTAGAGTACTGAGGCATCATCATAGCTCACAGCAACCTCAAACTCCTAGGTTCAAATAATCCTGCTTTAGCCTCCCAAGTAGCTGGGACTACAGGCGCTCTTCACAATGCTCAGCTAATTTTTCTATGTTTTAGTAGAGACAGGGTCTCGCTCTTGTTCAGGCTGGTCTTGAACTCCTGAGCTCAAGCTATCCTCCTAACTCAGCCTCCTGGATGCTAGGATTACAGGTGTGAGAAATCGTGTCTAGCCACAATTCAGTAGTTTTTGGCTGGGGCTGGGTTTGAACCTGCCACCTCTGGCATATGGGGCCGGTGCCCTACTCCTTTAAGCCACAGGCGCCACCCAACAATTTAGTAGTTTTGAAGAGTATTTTCAAGGTCCATAACTAGCTAAGACAGAACAGTCATAAAATACATTTGCTTTAAAGCTTATAAACAATGTAGGCATATGTACATACCCAACCTTCTTTCTCTCTGGCAATTAATAGAAAAAAAAATACACTGTGCATAGTCAAGAACGTCAAAGCTGTAAAGAACTTTATATTAACAGATGCAGAAACTTAAGCCCTAGGCCAAGGGTCGGCAAACTGTTTCCAAATGGTAAACAGTTTACATTCTGTAGGTCCTATAACATCTCTTGTGACTACAACTCTGTCATTACAGTACAAAAGAAGCCACACACAATATATGAACAAATGAGTGTGGTCATGTTCTGATAAAACTTTTATTTATGAACACTGAAATTTGAATTTTACATTGCTTTTCACATGCTACAAAAATACCATTCTTCTTTTGTTTCTCTCCCCCAACCATCTAAAAATATAAAAAGCATTCTTAGCAGGTTACACAAAACAGGTGGTAAGTAGGATTTTGCCCTTGGGCCACAGTTTGCTGACCCCTGCCCTCGCCCACCCCCACACCATGTGCGGTAACACAGACCCTACCGTGTAATACCTTGCTTACTTGCTCTTTGCTTTACTCATTCACACCAAAACCAGGTTCTCTTCACCAGAAAATGTACAACTAAGGAGCATTATAAACATTTTCTAAATTTTAGTAGTTTTAAGATCTATGAGAAATATATGCCAGGCCACAGATGAAAGAACATCAATATAATGCCATAGTGTGCATTACATAAAAACAATCAAGGAAAAAGTATAATAAATTTGAGAAACTCACTGAATTTGAAAAATAGGCTTTATTTTAACCAGTGGTATTGTCTGATATCCTATATGGCATAACTGATTACAGCCAAGTTCATGAATACAAATAAAATAGCAGTTTCCCTCATTCTCTCCTTTGTTTTCTGTTCAGAGAAGTCAGGAGATGGGAGCATTATGCTCAGAAACCAAAGAGCTCTTCCAAGAGCCCCAGTTTAGAGTCCAGGTTCCTGGAGCACACAGCCTCCTAACACGTATGTGGTCACATGTGCAAAGACCTTTATTAAAAATATTCAGAGCAGTATTCTATAGAAAACCACACTAGCACTGACAACCAAACATGGCTGATAAAAGTCATCTTGCTATGGATGGCGAGGATTTGAAGTGCATATAAAGAAGAGGCCTTTATGTTCACGTTCCTTGAAAGAGGGAGAATCCCCAGTGAGGTGGTATCACCCTCAGCCTGCTTCCTTCCTTCTTGCTCCAGTTGATTCCAGGGTCCTACCCTGGCCTTCTGGAGTGCATGCATCACTGCACTGATAAAGAAATGGAAACATCTTGGCTCAAATACAAGATTTGTCACACAGCCAACACTGGAAGTGGCTTTACACTTTCTTATTACACAAAAGACTTAAATACGTGGGCCCTTATGTAGCACAAAATACCTAAAATTCAGAAAATTATGAAAACAACTCTTCTCCACCCCTGAGGATATTTCACCTTTACAAAGTTGAAAATACAAAATATTAAAATAATTTGCCCTTTCTCCCCATCAAAAGGAATCACATTCTCAAAAGGATTCCTACACTATATAAAATTCTGAAACAAAATTTATTTCTCCCCAAACCAAGAAGTCAATGTTAAGCTGCCAAGAGGAGTGGAAATGACACCTCATTTCTATTTTTTTTTCTTTACATAACTACATGTAGAGAAAGATAGCAAAAGGAGTTTCTGGCCTCACGTGTTTATTTTTTACTTTTATTTTCAGCATTTCCTTAGCATTGATTAGTGGGGAAAAAGGAAATAACTTGTTTTCCAAAGTTTGGGATATTCTTAAGGAAATGCCCTGATCTTTCCCATGATAGCTACCCCAAAACAGTTTGTTGGAAGATGGCAAGAATGAAAACACTGTACATCCATCTGTCCCATTTTTTTCACGGTTTTCACTTCAAAAGCACCTAGAATATCAATTGTGTTCAACACAAAACAGCACTGGGGGCTAAAGAGAGGATGATGTCACTGCCCATAACATCAGCTGAGGTGACACAGGATCTGAACCATCCAAGAACCCTTCACTGTCTTCACTGGCAAACCTGCCTGGCACCAGGGCCTCCTGAAGAGAACAGGACAAGCAGCTGTGCATGCTCAAATAGCAAGACGTGCAGAACACATCCTCACTCCGCTACAAATAAAGAGCACACAGGATGCACACGGGCAGCAAGGACCTGCTTCTGACCACTAGGGCCAATACTCAAGAAACTCTGCACTGAAGGTCAGAGGTGAGCAGAGAAATGGCAACATGAGCTGGGGGTGAGGAGAGAGATGCACATACACGCATGTGCTCACATGGCTGCCTCTGAAGGCTGCCCGGCTATCTGGGCCCACAGCAGCTGTCCAACAGCCCTGGCTCAGAACTTCAGCAGCTGTAATCTTTTAACTATCTACATTTTCTTCTCTCCTTTTAAGGCACAAACGTATTTACAATTTCAAATACACCTGTCAAGTTCTGAGAACCGTATTAAGCAAGTTAACACAGGTTAGTGCACAGAGGCCAATTGGTCTGTCTTGGCCGTATGCACTGCTGAGGGACGGCTTCAGGTGTCAAGCAACCAGAAAGTGTGAGCCTTCTCTCTGCCACTGTGGGATGTGGTCAAGCCTATTCCCACTGTCAAGGTGGGGGTCACAGGAGAAGCCAAAGTGGCAAAAGCATGACTGAAACAGGGAACATTCAATGTTTTTTTACTTTGCATTTAACATTTTCCTAACAAGAAAGCAGCTCTTATCTGCCTGAGCTGACTCTCAAAATGAAGAACAAGTGGAGGCTGCCAAGGAGCATCTGCAATTCCATGTAAAGTCACTGTGATCATAGTTTACTCATATTCTTTCAGCTTCCCACAAAGACAGATACACACATGAACATACACTAACACACACACACACACACACACACGCACACACACCCCTTCCACCATGAAGGAAATCTTCATAACAAGAGGCACTTGAATGATATTTGGAGAGTTCCCATGAAAAGGCCTTCCCCTCACAGTGAAATGGGATCAACAGAACAGAAACCAGGTGTTCAGGACTCCATCTCTTCTTGGTCGAGGGGTGGTGGCACGAAACTGATGACTTCGTCATAGGTCAGGCCTAAAAATTGGGAAGGAAAAGTTAGATGTGAGAATTCAGATTATTCTCTTTGCTGGCAAACACTGACTTCTAAGCTCAAGAACCTTCCTATCCAGGATAGTGTTATGATGGGCTACTTCAAATAACTGCCTCATTAATTGTGTGTGATATCCTAATGGAACATGATTACACAGAAATTCAAGGGTACATATTAAGACAGTGTTTTTCTCATTTCTTTCATGATTTCTTCTTTAAAGCCCTCTGGAGAAAGTACTCAAGAATAACAGAGCACTCTCACAGGGGCTACAGCAACACATAGTCCTGGCTTTGGAGACATAACTGGAGTTCTGAACTTGTGTTTTATGTAAAGAATAGGATGAAACTGGACGTGGGAGACATGGGTTCCATTTCTGGCTGTGTCCCCAACTAGATATATAACAGATAAGATATAAACTCTCTTTGCCCTGGTTCTATCAATTGTAAAACTATAAAAGTACCCCATTTCCCTACTTATCTCAGATGTTGTAAATGCAAAGATTCTGAGAACCCCAAACCTCTATGCATATTTGTGAGGGGCTGTGCACAAAATCAGACCAGACATAAGCATCCTAAAGGTTCAAAGTGTCATCACCTACAACAGTTTCTATCAGAGGAACACACTGATTCTGCATTAGCCATCACAACTGTAAGCTTTAGCAAGTTGGTTACAAGCATTTAGTTTTTTTTTTTTTTTGAGACAGAGCCTCAAGCTGTCACCCTGGATAGAGTGCTGTGGCTTTCACAGCTCACAGCAACCTCTAATTCCTGGGCTCAAGCGAGTCTCTTGCCTCCGCCTCCCAAGTAGCTGGCACTACAGGCGCCCGCCACAACGCCCAGCCATTTTTTGGTTGCAGCCGTCATTGTTGTTTGGAGGACCCAGGCTGGATTTGAACCCACCAGCTCAGGTGTACGTGGCTGGCGCCTTAGCCTGTTGAGCCACAGGCGCTGAGCCAAGCATTTAGTTTTTATTTTATTTTTCCCATTGCTTTTGGTTAGTGGTTCATTTAGGGAAGATTTTAAAATCTAAGTTCTCAAGCTAGATGTTAATTGACCTTAGAACTTACTTTTCCACTCATCTATGAGGAGGTCCCTGCTTTCAAAGGACTGATCATAAGGGTCGGCCACTGGCTCATCATCAGGATCATGGTACTGAGCAAAGTAGGCATGTGCAAGGGCTTGGGCTGCTGTAATTCTCTTATCTGAGTCCAATACAAGCATCTTCTCCAGCAAGTCAACAGCTGTCAATATTACATGGCCAAAGGAAAGAAGAAGAGTTAACAAAAAATTATGCCTTATCCAGCAAATATAGTTGTTTTTTTTTTTTTTTTAAAGTAACAAATACACTTTTAATTCATCTCAGATAAAAACTACTTAGGGAAGGTCAGTAATCATTTTAGACCCTAATCTGTTGGAGCTGTATCCTCAACAGCGTTGAGGAACTGGGTTAACTGGTTATTTTACATCATCCATAGTATTAGAAAAAACAAGGCATCATATCAGTTTAGGATAACCACATGGTTGCAACCAAATCCAGTCTCTTATATTCTATATTTTTTTCTTTAGCTCTTTGACTTCGCTGATGTAAGTTTTCATGGCATCTTCCTTAGTAGTCCCTTTCAGCTCATTCCGGGCATCCCACTTGGCCTTGCCTTTGAAGTTCAACATCCCAGGCTGTTCTGTATTCACATCTCCCACAGTCGCTTGTTTGTAGTGGCTATAGATGAACAGCATCTCATTGTATGCAGGATTGGTGTTGAAGTGCTTAACCTCTTCTGTGGCTTTGTCAAACTCAGTCAGAGACATGCTGACAGGAAGGCAAAGATTCCCAGAACTCGTGTAGGAGGCAAGGAACAGGAAGTGTCAGCCCATAGTTTTGATTCTTCGTATCCAAAGAATTCTACTCCAAATTTCTCCTTTATATATTTACACATATTTTGTCTACTTTAAGAATACATTACTAAAAAAGAATTTTAAAAATAACTGGGATTGGGCAGCGCCTGTTGCTCAGTGAGTAGGGTGCTGACCCCATATACTGAGGGTGGTGGGTTCAAACCCAGCCCCGGCGAACTGCAACAAAAAAATAGCCGGGCGTTGTGGCGGGTGCCTGTAGTCCCAATTACTTGGGAGGCTGAGACAAGAGAATCGCCTAGGCCCAGGAGCAGGAGGTTGCTGTGAGCTGTGAAGCCATGGCACTCTACCAAGGGCGACAAAGTGAGACTCTGTCTCTAAAAAAAACAATAAAAAAAACCCCTGGGATTTTACTTGAACAAACTTTTATAAAACAGCAATGTCAAACTGCTACCAAGTAGTCAAACTGTACCAAAATAAACTAATTGAGGTTTTTACATAATGAGGAGGACAAAATATGGTATTTGGAAAAAAGAAATTTGAGAATATTTCACTATGAAAAATTTCAAATATATATAAAATTAAAATAATGGTAAAGTGAATATTCACAGGCCTACCACGCAGATTCAATAACAAACATTGTATTTTCTTATTTATATGTATTTTTCTGAATTGTTTTAAAATAAAATTATGGACATGACATTTTACCTCCTAAAGATTTCAGCACAAAGACATCTTCTAACATAATAATACTGTTATGATATCTGACAAATAATTTCTAAATATCATCTAAAATACAGTTCATGTTAAAATTTCTCGAATTATTCTACAGTTGTCTTTTAGAACTGGTTCCAGCATTCAATTATGGCCACCCATTTAATTTGATTAGGTTTCTTTAGTCTCTCTTAATTTAGAATAATTCTAATCCCTGTTTTTTCCTGATTTTGATCTGAAAAGACCCTCTGGTTGTCTTGAAAATATGCATCATGAGGAATTGGTCTGACTGCTTCTGTATGCTAGTATGTATCTACACTCTTGCTTTTCTCCATCCTCTCTACTTTCCCAAAACCAGATGTTAAATCTAAAACTTTGGTAAGAATCGGGTTAAACATTTTTGGCAAAAACATTTCATAGACAATATTATGTACTTGATAGTGCATTAAGGCCATTTGTTCCACAATTAATGATGCTAAATTTGATCACTGGATTGTTTACGCTTTGCCCCAAGCAAGTTAATCTGTGGGATATTTTGGTACCAAGTGAACATCAGTTCATTTTATTTCTGGCTTTTCACATCCATTGATTTTTTTTCCCCCCCAAAACAATTATTTCATTAGGGGTTATAAAATGATGATTTTTCTATCTTTTAAATGAGGACGTTTTGAGTTTCAGCATGGTAATATTTGAGATGTTTGCCAGGAAATGTGCCATGATCATAGTTACCACTGTGGTGAAAAAGACAGGCTTTGGAAATTTTGCTAATTCTTCCTTAAATGTGGAGGGTGTCGGGGATGAATAGTGGATAGCTTCCTGAAGAGATCTGCTGTGTACACTGGAGGCTACAAAAGACCCCTGTCTTGTGGGGCTAGGAGCTGAGTGCACTGAGTCACTCTACCCCCTTGTCCTTTGGGAAGGTCTGAGACTAGGGCCAGGAAGCAGCCCTAACAGGGCTCTTCCTGAGTCTTCAGGAGATGAGTTCCCAGAGAGCGGGGCTCCGGGCAAGGTTAGACTGGGCAGGAGATGCTGCTGCCCGCCCCCCAGGGAGATGCTTCCTCAGCTGGAGCTTGGAACAGACTCATAGCCAGAGAAGTGAGTTCAATGGCTGAGGTGAGGTACCCTGCACGGGTCTTCATAACCTGATTCAGATTACTCTCCCCTGTCCTTTAATGAAAAAAAAAAAAAAAGACCCTGGGCGTCGCCTGTGGCTCAGTGAATAGGGCGCCGGCCCCATATACCGAGAGTGGCAGGTTCAAACCTGGCCCCGGCCAAACTCCAACAAAAACCAAATAGCCGGGTGTTGTGGTGTAGCGGCACCTGTATTCCCAGCTACTCAGGAGGCTGAGGCAAGAGAATCGCCTAAGCCCAGGAGTTGGAGATTGCTGTGAGTTGTGTGACGCCATGGCATTCTACTGAGGGCTACAAAGTGAGACTCTGCCTCAAAAAAACCCCCCAAAACAAGACTCCTGTCTTGCAGCCTGAATTCCAAAGTAATCCACAGAGGGATACAGAAACAAAATGAATATTTGTGTGTTGATTCAAGTTTGTAAGTTTACACTTTTTTTTGAGATAAGAGTCTTATTATGTTGCCTTCGGTAAAGTGCCAGGGGTGTCACAGCTCACAGCAACCTCAAACTCTTAGGCTCAATTGATTCTCCTGCCTTGACCTCCCAAGCAACTGGGACTACAGTCGCCCACCACAACGCCCAGCTATTTTTTGTTGCAGTTGTCATTGTTGGTTAGCCGGCCTGGGCTGGGTTTGAACCCACCAACTTCAGTGTATGTGGCTAGCACCATAACCACTGTGCTATGGGCACTGAGCCCATAAGTTTACACTTTAAAATACAGTACTGGGAGAAATGCATGGATATACATTCTGATGGTATTCTCTTTTTAGAAAATGAAATCTTACTAGCTCTTTGTTTTATACTAGAATATGGATTATATTTTGATACCACCTCTAGCATAAAAAGTACCATTACCCTTATAACCAATAACTTTTATTTATTTATTTATTTATTTATTTTTGAGACAGAGTCTCATTATCTTGCCCTCAGTAGAGTGCTGTGGCATCACAGCTCACAGCTGCCCGCCACGACGCCCAGCTATTTTTTGTTGTGTTGTTGCTGCGGTCTTTTAGCTGACACGGGCTGGGTTTGAACCACCACCCTTGGTGTATGTGGCTGGCGCCATAACCACTGTGCGACAGGCGCGGAGCCTATAACCAGTAACTTAATGAGGAATAAGGTCAGGGGTAAGAAAAAGATTCCTCAAGGATTTTGACCTTTATGTGCTGACATAAAGGGCAATTTAAATTTTAATTCATGTTTTGGGACTAGCAGTGAAATGAAGTTAGTGACTGAGAAAACAGAGATGTTAATATTTATATTGCTGGTGTACTCTTGTTCAGTTATTGTGTTGGGTGTGAGCTCATGATCAGTAACACTGTGTTCTGTCTGCCAAGCAGAAGGAGACTTTTTATATGACATCATTGTTTGGCAATGGGCTGTTAGCCATGTTTAAACTCCAAGAAGTACAGCTCTGAACACCAGATGGACTAAAGTCTCCATTCAACTCATTAGCAGTCTCTCTTGCAATGTAGTATCTATTTCTTTAGAATGTTTAAATGTCATGATTCTAGAGAATGGGGAACCTGTCAGGAAGTATGCAGCCTAAATACGCTGCTGGGACACATACATCTCCCCTATCCGAAGAAAAATGAAATAACACATTTTTTGCATCTGTTAATAGGGCGTTAAACATAGAGTACCTCCTTGCCTAAAAATTAGGGCTGGTAAGATGAAAAACGTTCAAACAGAATGCCTGTGGCTCTGAGGGTAGGGTGCCGACCCCATATACTGACAGTCGTGGGTTCAAACCCAACTCTGGCCAAATTGCAACCAGATGTAAAAGTAGCCAGGTGTTGTCGCGGGCTCCTGTAGTCCCAGCTACTCAGGAAGCTGAGGCAAGAGAATTGCCTAAGCCCAGGAGTTGGAAGTTGCTGTGAGCTGTGTGACACCACTGCACACAGGGCGATAAAGTGAGACCGAGGAAGAAAAAGTGAGACTGTCTCTACAAAAAAAAAAAAAAAAAGACAGACAAGAAAGCTACTAGCATACAATATATTTTCCTAACATCCTATAGTATGCAAGGTTCAAAGAGAGCTTCTCATAGATCCTTGAACTATATAACACAGCTCAAATAAATTATAGAAAGCCAATGAAAGTACGCTGGGGAAGATGCAAGCCTAAACCAATAACAATAGAATCCTACATACCTCTGATGAGTTTGTGGATTCATCCTTGGACCTGAGAGTGACTCAGCTGAGATCTGACATACTCCCCATCTCCAAGGCTGACATGAACTCACCCATAACTGCCTAATGCTTCAAAGAGTATGAGCGCCTCTGTTATTGTAATAAGTACTTCAAAAGGTAAACCACCTAGCCTTCACTTCAACTTCTGAAGAGGTCATCATGGCTTTCAGCCCTCAAAAGGAAAATACTAAACCTGAAGCACAGCTACTGGGACTCGTGGCAGAGAGATGACCCACGTAGATTTAAAGAAATACAGATTTGAAAACGTACTACTATTATATAATACAGTCTTTTAAAAAGTGAGAAGGCTGATTATACTAGTTATCATAGCATCACTCCCTTCCTGACTGTAAGGAGGTCTGGGTCTGAATCTTCTTCATCTGTGTTAAACAGCACTGTTCACTGCACCTCCTAGAGTCAGGGAATTCGAGCCCCAAGCAAAACTGCTTCAGGGCCATATGAAGCACACATCAGCCCCCAGTTTGCAAGAATTAAGCAACTTCTTTTTTAGCCAAGGCAATACATATCCTCATCTGCCACTGCCGCTTCCTTTTTTCTTTCTGCTGCCATCATAGACAGCCAATGAGAGCACGACTTCGAGGATCCTGAAGTTGATGTGGCAGGAAGAAATATGGTGCACATTCTTTAAAGTCTGAGGTTAGCAAATTAGCTCCATAAAGAAGAGAAGATGGCTAAGCCTCTGAGGGGCAGAGGAGGAAGAGGGGAGGGGAAAAGTATGTGTGCACGCAGGACTCATTGGGCAGCTACAGGCTGAGCAGAGCATCCTGCAGGGAGCTCCTGGGTGGGTCCTCTAAACATTCATCTGTCCTTTAGTTGTTCTTACCCTCAACTTAGGGCACCATAAATCAGCAGCAACAGCGAACAAGTCGCAGGCTTTCTTCTCTATCTCTTTCTCCCTGCCTCTCCAATCTTTCTCCCAACATTCCTATTACTTTCTCTCCTTTCTTCCATGTACCAATCCAGATGCTTCATCAAAAGCTGTGATTATATAAATATATATGCATGTCATGTGATTTTTGAAAAATCTGGCAATTCAAACATAGATCATAAATCTTCCAAGATTTAATTAATGATACCCTATTTGGTCAAAAGGAAAACAAACTCTTCTTCAAATTTCTAATTTACGTCATAATCCATTCAATATCCATGAGATGAGGATACGATCGACTTACCCAAAGGGTTGGCACCAATAAATACATTTGCAAAGTTCATCTTCGGCATCTGGGTCAAAGATTGAATATAGTTTCTTGCCTGTAAAGAGAAGTGTTTTCACAATGACTTTGTTTAATAACATTATTGCCCTCAAAGAGTTTGGTCCTGTTAAAGAACAACTGACAATGTTTATGTTAACTCCAATGTTTATGACTATCTTGGACATTCATTTAAAGACTCTTACTACTATCTTAACTTCCCTATTTATAATTATCATATTTATTCCTGATATCTCTCATAGTTATATTTCAAGTGAATGAGAATGATTACTGATTAGCTTTCTGTTCATAAGATCAGCAGCTTAAAAATGGAGGCGAAGGTATCCAAGACATGTCTTTTCTGAGAAAGTTTTCCTAAACAGCTTAAAGTGCAGAGGGGTTAGTATCCCTGAAGAAAGTCTCGGACCAGCAGTCTTTTTTTTTTTTTTTTTTTGAGACAGAGTCTCAAGCTGTTTTACTTTGTCACCCTGGGTAGAATGCCGTTGCGTCAAACACTTGGGCTTAAGCGATTCTCTTGCCTCAGTTTCCAAAATAGCTGGGATTACAGGAAGCCACCACAATGCCCGGCTATTTTTTTGTGGTAGTTGTCATTGACGTTTTGCTAGCCCGGGCTGGGTTCAAACCCACCACCCTCAGGATTATGTGGCCAGGACCAGCAGTCTTGATGGTGCCAACCTCAGTAGGTGCTTTTGATACATCAATATTAATACTAAAACTTGCTAGCAAAGTAGTACTTCTAGCAAAAAAGTAAATATAAGCTTAACATATTCTAAGACACTCAAAGACATTTTAAAAGTATTAAAAACAATCTAATAAGGGTAATGAAGAACAGGGGATTAAAAGTTACATGGCCTAGCCCGAAATCTCTCCCCTATCACTTATAAGCAACATCTATGTTAGGATAGTCTCAGCTGGCACATCAATACTTCATCTACAAAATATTAATATTAGGTAACAATATTTGGCTTGCCAAATCATATGGCTATTGTTGACACTTAGGTAAGACAGAACTCATGATGGCATCTCAAACTAAAAT
Source organism: Perodicticus potto (assembly GCA_963574655.1). Classification (NCBI taxonomy): domain Eukaryota; kingdom Metazoa; phylum Chordata; class Mammalia; order Primates; family Lorisidae; genus Perodicticus; species Perodicticus potto. The sequence goes on along the minus strand of CAUYRH010172308.1, from coordinate 4,820 downwards.
TCTGATATAAATGAGATTTACATCACCAGCATGCAGGTCATTACGAAAGTTTTGAGACAGGCTGTGTTAGGATAGATTATTTCACTTCCAAGGAACACAGTTGACAGAATCCTTTCTGATTTACCCATGCAAGTTTCAACTTGCTCAGCTTATCAGCCTTGTTAGGAGGGCTTCCTTTGTTTCTGTCTGCATGGATTTGATGTTTCTTTTTTCTTCTTTTTTTTTTTGAGACAGATCTTCAAACTGTCACCCTCAGTAGAGTGCATCAAAGCTCACAGCAACCTCCATCTCCTGTCATTGTTGTAGTTGTCATTATTGATTGGCGGGTCTGGACTGGACCCACCATCTCTGGTGTATGTGGCTGGCACCTTAGCCACTTGAGCTACGGGTGCTGAGCCCACAGAGTCTCATTTTGTCACCCGTGGCATCACAGCTCACAGCAACCTCAAACTCTTGGGCTCAAGTGATTATCTTGCCTCAGCCTCCCGAGTAGCTAGGACTACAGGTGCCCACCACAATGATCTGCTATTTTTAGGGATGAGGTCCTGCTCTGGCTCAAGTTGGTCTCAAACTCATCAGCTCAGGTGATCCACCCACCTTGGCTTCCCAGAGTGCTAAGATTATAGGAGTGAGCCACTGTGCCCTACCTGATTTTATGTTTCTTGATTTTTGTGTATCACGATACTTTCGGAATGACCTACATATAGTTGTTAAAAGTTCAGTCTTTGGAATTGGCCAGCCTTGAGTTTGAATCTTGACTTTATTACTCTGGGTAAGTTACTTATTATTCCTTTAATACTTGGGTTCCTCATCTGTAAAATGGGACTAATCACAATGCCTAACTCATAGGGTTGGAGTGAAAATTAGATACAATGGAGTACTTTTTTAGCACAGTACTTGGTTCCAAGTAGGAATTCAATAAACATCATCTATTATCACTGTCACCTTTAGAAAGGTAAGCTTGCTTTCTATCTTAAGCACCTCTTTAGAATTCCTGTTTTAGTACAGTTCAATAGTAAAGATATAGTATAGATGTATATTTATGGATCTACACACACAAATACACACAAAGGTATAAAAAGTTCTGGTTGCTGGGACTACTTTACCTTCTAAGTCATTATACATGGAGTGAATTAGGAGAGGTCTGCTTTGAAAAGTAGTTGAGACTCTTCCTGATTTATTTATTTTTTAAAATTAAATCATGTAATGCATTTATGGGGTACAATGTGCTGATTTCATATACAATATGGAATGCTTACATCATACTGGTTAATATATCCCTTATCTCATTTACTTAATTATTGTGGTAAGACATTTATACTCTATACTTAATAGATCTGACATGTACCCTTGCAATATGCACCATAGGTGTGACTCTTTCTGATTTAAAAAGAAAAGTTTATACTCTGGTTTCTCTTCAGATTGCATATATCTTTCACCTTTTACTAAAAGAAAGGTCTAGGAATTGAATGTACACATGGCTGTAATCCCTTTCTATATAAATAAATGGATGAAAGGAAAACAGAGGTAAGAGAGAACTGGTTCATCCATAGACCAGTCATCCCACTTTTAGTAAAGATAAACAAAAAGAATACCTGAATATAGCTGAAGTAGAAACAAAGCTGCTAGGAAGGGCCAACCTGGTTTCCCAAATAATTAAGGGTACCTTAGAAAGAAGTGCCCCAATCACCTCAGAATGATAACACGAGAGTTAATCTACCCAAGGGTTCCTATTTATTTTACTTTAAACATAGTACTTGAAAAACTATAGCTGGTTATTTTATAGTTTCTTTTTTTAATGAAGAATCCTCTTTTGGGGCTGGGCATGGTGGCTCACGCCTGTAATCTCTAGCACTTAGGAGGCCGAGGTGGGTGGATTGCCTGAACTCATGGGTTTAAGACCAGCCTGAGCCAGAGTGAGACCTCGTCTCTAAAAAATAGCTGAGCGTTGTGGCGGGAGCCTGTGGTCCCAGTTACTTGGGAGGCTGAGGCAAGAGAATTGCTTAAGGCCAAGAGTTTGAGGTTGCTGTGAGCTATGGCACTCTGAGGGCGACAAAATGAAACTCTGCCTCAAAAAAAAAAAAGAATCCTTTTTTGGTCGTTAAGAAAAATAGTTGAATAGGAAAGCATGTTAATGGACTTCAGGTAACTACATCTCTGACCAAGGTCATCAGAGGGTAGCACACCCTGGCTACAGGCATAGTTCCTAGAAAGAAAGAGGCAGCCACATGAACGTTAAATTCACAGAACCAAATATAAAAGTAATATCATTTTGTGTTTACAAGCCTATAAATTACAGTATTCTCAGATCTCACAGGACTGGATGACATTTCATCCCCAATGTCAACATCTTGCAATAGAACACAGGCAGTCACTGCCTCAGTAGCCCTCAAGGCACATGAAAGCATTCAGTGATATTAAAAACTGTTGTCAGTTATACAGTGGCAATAAAACGAGACTGGGACTTTCTGAATTAGACATCCTTGCACAGTCTGTTTGTTCTCACCTCATGGCTTGGCATCCTGTTAATGAGATAAGCAGGGGGTGTCCCCGTCAGACGCATAATCTGCTGAAGCTGGTTAATATCTTAGATGCCTAGTCAAGGGCATTATTAAACATACAGCAAAAAAAATAACTTCCAAGTTGAGTTTTTAAAAAGGTCAAAAAAATTCACACCAAAACTAAAAACCTCCCCACCCACCCAAGAGCCCCAAGCCTGCATGTTAAAGCATATTTCTGTAATTGGCATGAATTATTAGGCATGTAGCCACTGTCTGTCTAATGCAGGTTAAGACAAGTTGATTTTCTTTGGTTTTAGCATGATTTTTAACATTAAATATTTTAAGCTCCCTGGAAATAGACCACCCCTTGATCCAGGATGCCAGCCAGAGAACTATTTTGGTAATGATGGCCAAAATCTGTTTGCCTACAGGGTAAATACAGATGATTTAAAAATTCTGACTCAACTTTAAACAAAATAACATATCCAATATACACATTCGAAGAAGAGACTAAACTTTGTGGCGCGGCTTCTCTAAGGTACCACCACTCCAAATTAAGACACAGGTGGGCCTGTGGTGTTGGTGGATAAGCAATGCTAAATTTCAAAGACATTAGTAGTGGCACATTTAAAATAACTTGGTACAAACACAAACTGATAAATGAAGAAAGGAGAGACAGAGAGAGAGTCAGAGGCTAAAGGCAAAGGAAACACAGAAGTTACTGGCCACTGACAGTATTATGGCATGCCACAACGATTTCTTGTACAAATTCCTTTAACAAGAGACTAAATTCACTTAACAAACAGCTAGAAGGAAGTTTTCTTTTCTTTCTTTTTTTCTTTTTTTGTAGAGACAGAGTCTCACTTTATCGCCCTCAGTAGAGTGCTGTGGCGTCACACAGCTCACAGCAACCTCCAACTCCTAGGCTTAGGCGATTCTCTTGCCTCAGTCTCCCGAGTAGCCGGGACTACAGGAGCCCGCCACAATGCCCGGCTAGTTTTCTGTTTTGCAGTTTGCTGAGGCCAGGTTTGAACCTGCCACCTTCGGGATATGGGCCCTACTCGATGAGCCACAGGCGCCGCCCTAGAAGGAAGTTTTCAAAACACTGCAGAGATTTTCCGAATGTATAAGCACATATGTGTGTTGTAATGCAAATTTCTCTTTTAACTGTTCAATGTTAACAAAATTCCCCCTTTTCTAAAATACGAGAACAATTAGTTTATCATGTGTTCCTAAGAAAAGCAGAAGTGGTAGCCTTTTTAAAATCCTCAACATAATTCAGTTAATTCCCTTTTCTAGTCCCTTTCTTTTTAACTATCAATCAATTCCTTCTTTCAGTTGAAACATCATTTTCAATGAACACCATAGCCAAGTAATTTCACTTCTTTGTGACTTCTCTGAAGAACTGTTTACCTTTGGCTCACTCTCTGAACTGAACTCCCTAGTAGTCAGATTACTTAGCAGTAATCTATTTAATGCATGTTTAAGGGTGGCCCTGGGGTAAGAGCTGGGGTAACCAGCTCCTCCCTGCCTTTCATGCTCCCTAAGCCAAAGACAGGCCAGCAAATTGAAGAGGTCATATAAAGTTTTTTTTTTCCTTGCGGTTTTTGGCCAGAGCTGGGTTTGAACCCGCCGCCTCCAGTATCTGGGGCTGTCACACTACTCCTTGGAGCCACAGGCACAGCCCCATATAAAATTCTTTTAACGAGGGTGGCGCCTGTGGCTCAAAGGAGTAGGGCACTGGCCCCATGTGCCGGAGGTGGCGGGTTCAAACCCAGCCTCGGCCAAAAACTGCAAAAAAAAAAATTCTTTTAACGATCTGACAACACAGTTAAGAGTTTAACTTTACCTATGGTTAAAGTTTACCTTTAAATATGTTACATAACAAATGGTACTCGGCATACCAAAAGAAGTAACAAAAAAGGATTACAAAGTAAACCAGCAAGGGCAGAATACCAGTTGGGTTTAAAGATGTTAAAATCCTGCCCCATCTGCCTTAAATTCTGTGAATAATACCTGGGCAGTACATTTTATTTTCTGTGAATAATACCTGAGCAGTACATTTTATTTTTAGTCAAACATAGCTTTCCTGTCAGGAGGTTAGGAAGACGGTTATTTCTAGAAAAAAAAAGTGAGAATGAACAAAGCTTCTGTTTTCTTTTTCTTTTTTTGAGACAGAGCCTCAAGCTGTCACCCTGGACAGAGTGCTGTGGCATCACAGCTCACAGCAACCTCCAATTCCTGGGCTCAAGCGAGTCTCCTGCCTCTGCCTCCCAAGTAGCTGGGACTACAGGCGCCCACTACAATGTCCAGCCATTT
>CAUYRH010172300.1:0-34342 GCA_963574655.1 Perodicticus potto | reverse complement strand
CAAAGTATCTCAAGAATGGAGGAAAAAGTATCCAATGTATTCAGCCCTACTATGAAGCTAATTTATAGCTTTCATATGGAGTCTATAACCCAATTATAGCACAAGAATATGGGGAAAGGGGCAAGGGAGGGGAGGGGGGAGGATGGGTGGAGGGAGGGTAAATGGTGGGATCACACTTATGGTGCATCTTAGAAGGGTACAGGTGAAACTTACTAAATGCAGAATACAAATGTTTTCATACAATAAACAAGAAAATCCCATGAAGGTTATGGCAAACAGTTGGATGAAAATATTTCAGATTGTATATGAAGCCAGTACATTGTACCCCATGATTGCACTAATGTACACAGCTATGATTTAATAAAAAATAAAAAATAAATAAATAAATAAAAAAGAGAGATACGGAAATAAAGTCTGCATAGAAATTTTATTAAACAATCTGTACTGGAAAATGCCAAAAAAAGAACAAATATCAAATCTGTTTGTTTTTTTTTTTTAATCCCCAAAACATATAAAGGTTTTCCTAAAGCTATAATAAATTTCCACCTGTATCTTACTGGCCAGAACTGTACATCTCAAGCTACAAGACAAGGGAGGCTGCCCAAAAGGAGCACTTAACTTTTCCAGCCCTAGTAATGGAGGAAGCAGGAGATGTGTTGGAAATGACTGTTAAGAAATGAACAGCATCTGGCACAGTGACCAAAAAAAGGGGTGAAATCAAGAGTTTCTCCACCTGGGAATTGACATTTTAGACTGGGTAGTTCTTGTCATGAGAGGCTGTTCTGTGCATTGTAGGATGTTTAGCAACACCCCTGGCCTCCACTGACTAGGTCCTGGTAGTCTTCCACTGCCCAGTTGTAACGATCAAAAATGTCTCCAGACATTGCCAAAGGAGGGAAATTGCTTCCAATTGAGAACCACTGGGTTGGATGATTAGCTAGAGTCTCACGGCCAGTAAGTGGTCAAGCTGAAGATTGAACAGGACATCTGACTTGAGATCCTTCCCTCTCAGCCTTTCTCTGTCCATCCTGAGCAGTTGAACAAATGGCCCTGTAGTTAAATAGGGGCTACCTATCACCTGACCTGAGTTACCACTGACCGCGCACACGAAGCACCATGAAATGGTGTGCTGACTATGCATGTGCTTTTCCTGAGTGCCTTTAATTTAACCACAGCCCCTTACGGTTTAGAGGAAGTACCAAAAACCCACCCCTACACAACAACTCGTGTCCCTTAGTACTTAATTCTCTCATAGGGAGTATTTAAATTTTTTTGTTTCTCTTTTGAGAGAGCAGTACAGAAAACAGAGATGAGAAACACTGCTGTAATCTCAGAAACTTGGTAGAGCAAGGAATATGTTTCAGAGAAGGTGAGAAATATTACTTCCTAAAATGAGATAATATGAGATCTCTAGAATACGAATAAAGAGTGGATTTTAAAAGTCCTGCTGAGTATTTTTATTAGATGCATCTCTTTACCAGTCACTAGTCATCGCAGGTTAATTTGCTTTCGTTTTCTCTGTTCATGAACATAGTAAATTTTTGTATCTATCTCTTTTTGTCATATATTAGTTGCATTGGAATATGCCTTTGCAACAAGTGAATAACCTGCCTCTTTTTCATATTATTCAAAAAAAGCATGTGCTCTGATTTTTCTTTAAGAAATACAACTTTCTATAAATACACTTTTAGTATTAAAATGTTTGGGGGTTATCAACTGATTACTCACATCATTGAATAATAAGTAACTATAGTGAAGCAAACAAGTTTAGGAGCCATAAAATTCAATAGATTTAAATTTGATTCCTTGACTTGGCCAAGTTGGGTAATCTTAGTGAACCTCAGTTTTCTAGTTTTCAAAATGGGGACAATGTTGAGACAAGAATCAAAGGACATATTACATGCCAACTGCTTAACAGAGAGCCTAGCACTTAGTAAGTGGTTACTATGTGGCAGCAATTGGCAATCATGTCTATAAATAATATTTAGTAAAGCAGTCTTATCCTGGTCTAGAATCAGTGGTCTGAACAGGGACTGGCCCAAATTAAAGTGATCTAAAAGATCCCTTTTTAATCACTGGTTGGCTCAGGAGATTAGGCTAGGATTGACTGTTATGTTCTGAACCTAACCCTGGTTCTTCCCCAGCACAAAGACGAGATCCCTGAAATTCATCTAGGAGAGAAGCAACCCTGGACTCTGTCCACCTCCCTGGTAGTCCTACCGAGGACTGATGCTATCCATTACTTTTGGCAAATCACTTAACAACTGTTTATCAACATTCTCCTTTAAAAAATTGGGATGATAGTACCTGCCTTTCCTACCTAATGAGATCACTTTTGGAGAGCAGATCAATTCATTGATCTATACCTATTCTGTGCAAGGAGGAATAAGACACAATTCCTACCCACACAAAGTTTATATCCTGGCTTATTTGGCACCTGGCCAAATTTATTTAAACAATAACTACCTTTATTTAAAGTTATTTAAAATCCTTTGCCTAGGGTGGTGCCTGTGGCTCAAAGGAGTAGGGCGCCAGCCCCATATGCCAGACGTGGCGGGTTCAAACCTGGCCCAGGCCAAAAACTGTAAAATCCTTTGCCTAGTGCTTAACACAAAGCAAACACTTGGAAAATAATTAGTTTTTATTATTATTCTCAAATACATCAATTTATAAGACACTTTAAATGTAATGCAATTGATGACCTTAGGAAAGTGGATGCTCATTGTTGCCTGGGTATCTGAAGTGGGTCTGGTTGAAGAACTAGCTGCACTTCTGGGTATACAATTTACTTGCCTATAGATTTTGAATAAGAAAGTGTTCACAGAATGTTTGGTTTTTATAATGGATCAGGGAGAAATGGACACTAGATCACTCTTGAGAGTAACTATTGTTTGTATTTTTAAAATCTCTTATTTGAAAGTAACTTTACTATTAAGACTTGAAAAAGACAAAACAAAAAACAAAAATTTAAATTAGTAAAGCTATAGTTGAGGGTTGGGAAAGGTGACCTCTAATTCTTTCTGGATTTTTATCTTTTTGACACTTTTTCCAGGTCCGAAAATATATGTTAGATATCATAATAACATTAAGGAGATACAAGAAAATAATCCATAGCTTTATTTTATATTTATATTTCATCTAATTGTAAAGCAAATGGTTCATGGGATATAGGAGCTGCTTTTATATTGAGGGTGGTTTAAAAATCACTATAACAACTAAAAACTACTGTATTTGCTAAAAAAGCATATAGTCTAGACTAAATTTTGGCCAGGGAAACTGTTATTAATTCAAATATGTAAAGAGTCATAGGATAATTTTATAAAATGTTTATAGCTATGCATTGGATTTTATCTTCCCTGACACTCTTACCAAATTCCATAATTTTTTTCTTACTTCGATACTGCTAGTACAAATGACTATTAAGAACATTTGAGTTTAAATTGGTGCTGGTCCTAACTATTTGACTTGAAAATCTTACTACCTTTTAACAAGTCTCTTAAAAACATAATCAAATATGTATTTTCATCTCTCTGAAACATTTTCAAATCAAGTAAATGTTCCTCTTCCCCTAAAACTCCTTGTAGTATTAACTTCTTTTTCACTTCTTAGATATAGTAAGGAATTCTTATGTCTCTGGTACTGGCTTTTGAGATTCATTAGGATAAATAGAGGTGCTGGAGATGCTCAATGAATGGCTCTTAAATGGATATACTAATAAATGCTCCTTGAAGTGTTTGTTCTCATGTCTTACATCATTTGACACAACCATGCAACTGGTTCTACGTGGTGGTTGCCAGTTTCTGGGTAGTATCATTCTGGTTTGGACTTCTATAGGCATGGTATCATCTGAGCCAAGGGGCAATTCTTATCTTCTCCTTTAAAATAGAACTTCAGGGCTGGGCATGGTGGCTCACACCTGTGATCCTACCGCCCTGGGAGCCTGAGGTGGGAGAATCACCTGAGATCAGGAGTTCAAGACCAGCCTAAGGAAGAACCTGAGACCCGGCTCTACTAAAACTAGAAAAAACTAGCCAGACATTGTGGCAGGCACTTGTAGTACTAGCTATGCGGGAGGCTGAGGCAAGAGGATCACTTGAGCCTGAAAGTGAAGTTGCTGAGAGCTATGATGCTAGGGCACTCTAGCCTGGAGCAACATATGAGACTGTCTAAAAAAAAAAAAAAAAAAAAAAAACCCAGAACTTCATTGAAGCACATAAGTAAAATATTATGTCCAATTAGGAGAGAATGTTTCAATTAAACATTCTATTTAATTAGAAGATATATGATAGAGCTAGAACCAATGAAATTCATGTGTCCAGGTGCAAGTAATTAAGTGCCTCACTAACATCTAGCTGTTCTCAGTCACTATCATTCAAACCCAGTGGGTCTTGCTGGGCTTAAATCCATCCCAAGTTGAATACAGAGTGTTCCAGAGCTTGTCCATTTGAAACTCTGTGGGCACATTTCTAAGGGTCCTTTCACATCTAATAATAATGACTTTTGTCTGCTGGTTTTCAGTTTAAAACAGGGAGGAAGTGCAATTTTAAGAATAAAGATAACATTTGCTTTCCTGAAGTTGTTAGTTCTTTCATCTAACCTAAAACATATAGAAAGAGAAATTTGAAAAAAGTTGATACCGCTAACCCCATCAAAGAGGAATCTCACTGCCACTTCTCAAATGCCTGCAACTTCCCTGTATCTGCTCTAGATTCAGTCTGCCGTATATATTAAGAGTCACCTCTTTCCCCAGAACTAGTTAAACAAACAAAAAATTTGCTCACACACAGCGTTGCATAGTATTAAAGTAGAAATACAAGATTTTTTCCCACGGTGTACTGTTGTGCATTTTATCTCCTAGGGTAATTACGTAACTTAGTCTCTGTAACACCGTTTCTTGTAGGGACATTAAAAATCATCCCAGTATGCCCTTCCAAAGGAAGTGAGAGGAAAGTTCCCCGAAGTGTTGCTTGCTTAGAAAGTTACCTAAAAGTTCTTTGCTGAGGAAGTTGACATTGAATCCAGTATGGAATGTGCTCCACAATGTACACAGTTGGCAGAATGGGACCTGTACAGGCATTAGGAGCAATTCCAGCCATTCAGAATTGGAGGTCTTGATGGGACTGGGTGGGGAGGGGTGGCGGTGGGTGGAGGAAGTGGAAGCTGTGGTTGATTTCATGCTCCTCTGGCTTGCTTCTTGTACCCTCGGCACAGCCCAGGGACACCCTGGCAGGAGTAGGAGGCAGCTGGATAGATTAGGAAACGCCTTTTGTCCCTTCCATTATCTCACAGACAGTATTTGGGATGACAGATGCAAAATGGACAGGCATGACTTCAGACAGGTCCAGCTCGGGTCCTGACACTTATTCTTAGTGGGCAAGCTTCATGTTCTAATTGTTCGGAACTGTTAGACCAAAACAAGGGGAATTTTGTTTATTATAAGTTTTGAGGAGAGCTTTACACTCCCTTCGTCTCCCCCAGTAAAATCCTCAACCTTTATTTTAATACTTAACAACAGAGTCTTATTTTTATGTGCTGTTGGAAACAACCACAAGATTTTTTTTTTTTACTTATTCTGGGGGAAAAAAAATTCTGGCCAAAGGATGATATGGAAAACTTCTGCAAAAATAACACCCTAAGTAATCCAAAAGGGAAATTAATTTTCACTTTGAAGGTGTTCACTAGCACAAACAATAAAATAATGAGTAACCTGGCTCTCCTGAGAAAATGCCAACTGGTGCCTGCTGCTTCCCATTGGGTTCTGGATGTAACAAGCCTCTGTCCCTGCCCTAACCTTGACTTTATATCAGGAGACTTTTAAAAAGGACTTTTTTTCCCAAGCAATTAGAAATAACCTATTGTATTATTAGACATCAACTTTTCCCATGTTAAGTCATTGTTAAGTCAATGATAGTCAGAAACTATCATTGCTGTTAAAAATAATAGCTCTATGCAAGACAATCTGGAATAGCAAGGATGTTTAATTTGACAGTGCTTGTTTTACAACTCGCCAGGGGCAGGAAATATGATGGAGTACCCATTCACACCCAAATGCACAGGTCAATCTCCTTAAGGATAGGTTTGTTGGAAATTCCATGGCTCATCTAGAGGCAATGAAATCTATCAATAATTTCACTCTTAAACATTACAGCAGATTTAAAAGTATGTGTAATATGAAATAATTTATTCATCTTCTATAATGTTCCACATTACATAAAAGCTGGACGTTGAAAAGAACAAAGGTCCTGAGCAAATTCTTAAGTGGATAATCATTTACTGAAAAATTAGAAGTTGATCTGGGAATGCCTTTTTATAGAATTGGCTTGTTGAAACCACTCTCTTCCGGGTCCCTTTCCACCAAAATTGACTTAGCTTAATGCTGTTTACTCTTTGCAGAATAATACAGGGTCTGCTACTTTGAGCTCCACACCTCAACCCTTAAACCCATAAAATTCATAAATATCTCTATCTGTGAATGGTTTCAAGAGTAATAGCATATATGGATCATGCTGTGAATAATCATAGCCATACAGGTTTTTCAAAGGTTCACAGTTCCCCCATCCCCGGAAAGAAAATGCCTAAGCACAACTATATTCAAACTAGTGTTACATTTGACTAGAACAATACCTGCTTTTGAGAAATGGAGCAATGTGCCAGCAGTGTTTTGGCAATAGAGGTTGGGATGCAGAAGATAGAGAATCAAAAACTGAACAGAAGACAAAATCAAAAGAGGAAAAAAACTCATCTGAGTACATTATCTTGCCTTGCATGTTAACATGGAAGTAACAATTAAAGACACCAAAATGTTCTTGGAAAATCTCTGGGGAAGACAAAACTCAAAAATCTGTGAAAACTTTTTAAAAGAGATATATAATATGTATGTGACCAAGTCATCTGAAAGGAGCTTTAAGAAACATCTCTCTCCACCCCCAATTCTCAAAATATCTAAAATGTATTTTAGGACATTAACCCAATCACTTTAAATATATATCTTCTCGATTTTAAGTGTATCTTTTAAGTGTTCTTATCACAAAAAATGGTAGGTGAGGTAAGTATATTAATTTAGCCATTAATGACTCAATTTAGCCTTTCTACCATGTACACATATTTCAAAACATTATGTACACAATAAATCTATACAATTTGTTGTCAATTAAAATAAATTACTTATTTCTCCTAAACAAAACTAATAACGTAGAAATTACCAGATAGTATTTAAGAAGACCCAAGGTCACTACTAACAGCCGTTTGTAACTTTATGGAATGCTGGCGTATCAGAGGTGTTTGTGATCCTTCCCTCCAAGCTTCTGGTAGTCTGGTAGTATGACTCTCTAAATTGAAGTGACTGTTTTACTAACTGTTTCCAGTTTTCCCTCTTGCTGTCTCTGGACTATATTATGAATTTTGTGCTCTACTAGTGACTGTGCCTAATGGCAGATTTCCTAGAGGACCATTGATGAATGCTGCCACAAGGAATTCACTTTTTCTTTTCATTGGTGTATTTGTGTAATTTATAATTTTAACCTATGTTTTAATTCAATGGAGAGATTATTTAAAAGGCTGCTTCAAGTGTAGTATATAGCTAATCCAGGTCATTATAATCTTTACGTAAGTTGTTTTTCTTGTGCATAAGTAAAAACCAGTGTTCTATGTATACAATTATTTTGATCTTAAAAGCCATTATTAATAGAGAAAGACAAGATTAGCATTCCATATTTCCCCATAGTGCTCTCAAGGTATCTTCTTTATAGTCATGCTTATCTATATATTCAACTGTATTTATAATAGTATCTATATAGACTTTGGTTTACTTATGTGTATATGTGATTGTACATGGATATATGTATATAAAAATGTGGGGAAAAAATAAAATAAAATTACCAGCCTTGTGATAACATAAGCAAATGCAGATAGAATTTAACATGTCTATTAAAATGAGGTATAAAGAGTATTAGAAGGATTTATTGAACAAACTATGTAAGACAACAATCTTCAAGTTTATTAATTCTCTTTCATATGTTGAAAGAAAAAACATGTTAAAAAGTAGTCTGGTGACATATGAAAGAGAATTAATTAGTGAACAAATTAACCAGTATGCAAGCAAGAAAGAAGAAAGACCAAAAAATGTTAGCATAATTTTATCACCCTCAGTAGAGTGCTGTGGCACCCAGCACATAGCAACCTCCAACTCCTGGCTTAGGCAATTCTCTTGCCTCAGCCTCCTGAGTAGCTGGGACTACAGGCGCCTGCCACAATGCCCAGCTATTTTTTTGGTGCAGTTTGGCTGGGGCCGGGTTTGAACCCACTACCCTCAGTATATGGGACCAGCACCCTATTCACTGAGCCACAGATGCCACCCTTAGCATAATTTTTTTAAATTGAAGATAAAATGAATAGGTCTTACATATATTAAAGCAGAGTCACAGGAGAGAATAAAGCTAACTAAGGAGTGATAATAACTGAGAAATGTCTAGAAATTCTGAAAATGAGGAATCCATAGTTTCTGAAAGCACAGTATTCTCAAACAGGATAAATAAAAACAAAATCAATACTTAGCACAGTAGTGGCTCTATTAAACAACAAAAACAAACATTTTTAAATATGCTAGAGAACAAAGAAATGAAAGTTCATTTCATGGACAGCGGACTGCTCAACAATGATAACAGAAGACAGAAGACAATGGAATAACACATCTGTGCTGAGAGCAAGTAGCCATAACTATCAAATGTGAGACTAAAAGAAAGACATGTTCATTTAATCAAAAACTGAGTTTATCATCAATAGATTCACACTAAAACTTTAAAATTTATTCCTTAGGACAATGATATTCTTTGATGACAATTCAATTAAGGTAGAAGTTAATAGTGGAAGGATATTTTAAAAATTCTCATTGTTGGGGTGGCGCCTGTGGCTCAACAGAGTAGGGCGCCGGCCCCATATGCCAGAGGTGGCAGGTTCAAACCCAGCCCCGGCAAAAAACTGCAAAAAAAAAAAATTCTCATTGTTGTAAATAGAATACTTAATCATTCATTGATAGATTAAGAAATCATAATGGATTTAGCTTAAAGCTAAATTGTATTGAAAACTACCATGTCAGAACTAACATTTTGAGGGAAATTATCAGCCACAAATGCCTTCATTAGAAAAGAAAGAAGCCTGAAAACGAACCAGGAACCTGTCTTAAGTATTTAGAAAATAATAAGAGAATAAAAGTAAAATAAAAGGAGATGAAAATAACAGAATTTCAAAAATTGAAGGAAAAAACTACCCTGGGAAAATTAAAATTTTAAAGCTTTTTGAGAAGACTTACAATAGGTTTTTGGAAAGACTGAGAAAAAAAGGGTACAACTAATATAAGGATTAAAAAGCAAATATAAAACAGATTAAAAAGAGAATATAATGAGCAATTTTATGCCAATAAATTTGAATACCTAGATAAAATGAAATAATTCTCAGAAAAATGTAACTTACCAAAACTGAATTAAGAATTAGGAAATTGAGTGGTTAAAGCAATTGGATCAGATGTTTAAAATCTTCCCTTAGGAAAGATCAGGACTCTTTAATTTTATAAGGTGAAACTGCTAAGCATTCAACAGTTAATTTATGTCTTTTATAGACTTAAACAACAACCAGAAAATGAAGAAATACTCCTTAAATCATTCTGTGTAACCTGGGCAGCAAAAATAGACAAATATAATCTGAGAAAAGAAATTATAGGCCAATCTCACTCAAGAACCTAAAACAACGATCACTAAATGGAATCCAGTGGAGTTGTTTAAAAAAAAAAAAAAAAAAGTTTAATATAACCAAGAATGCAAGGTAGTCAGAGTCTGCTTCCCAGGAAACCTACACTGCACTGTTACCACTGTATGTTATTTAATGTATATAAAATCTTTCATAAAAAAATATTTTACATGGAAAATATATTTCATTATCCTTGTGCTTGGACATAAAAATTAACTCATGTAATAAAAAATAAAAAGAATGCAAGATAGTTTAACATTTAAAAATCTGTAATTATGATCCACCAGAATAGATGAAAAGGGAAAAACCATATTTAATGTTAACAGATACAGAAAAAGCTTTGGATAAAGTTAAGCATTGATTCAGCATAAAAGTCTTAGCAAACTGTAAACAGAAAAGAATCCTCTTTATGTGAATGATGATATCTACCAAAAACCTCAGTGAATATCATTCTCAATGATGAAGAGTTAAAAGTATCCTACTTAAAATTACAAATGGAGGGGGGGCACCTGTAGCTCAGTTAGTAGGGCACCAGCCCCATATACTGAGGGTGGCAGGTTTGAATCTGGGCTTGGCCAAACTGCAACAAAAAAATAGCCGGGTGTTGTGGTGGGCACCTGTAGTCCCAGCTACTTGGGAAGCTAAGGCAAGAGAATCGCCTAAGCCCAGGAGTTGGGGTTGCTGTGAGCTGTGATGCCACAGTACTCTACCAAGGGTGACAAAGTAAGACTCTGTCTCTAAAAAAATAAAATAAAATAACAAATGGGACAAATTTGCTAACTATCATGTTTTAATCACTCTTAAAACTAGAGTTTCGAGCCAGACAGTAAATAAAGGTGTGAAGGTTAGAAAAGGACAAATAAACCCACAAATATTTGCAGAAAATATTATATACATGTACATAGAAAATAAAAATATTAAAATACGGTAATAATAAGAAAATTAGTAAAGTGGCTGGTTCTAAAACCAATATACAGAAATCAATTGTTTTTTAACACTATTGCTATAATATAAGAAGTTATAATTTATAGTTGCAACAGAAACAAGGTATCTGAGAATAAAGTAATAAAAGCTATTAAAATTTATTGAAAGTTACTAGAGATGTAAATAAATGAAAAGATGTACCATGTTTATGGATAGTAACAATTTTTTTAGATGTGTTTGAAGGATGTTTAGATTTAAACATAGCAGGATTTTTCATAGACTGAGCGAGCTAATTCTAAAATTTGTATGGAAAATAAAGGGCTAAGAAAAACTAAGACTCGTAAAGAATTGAGTATGACAATTTATAACATGCATTAAGACTTTTTATAAAGCCATAATCCTTAAGACTGTAGTGTTAGAGAGGAGGGGGATTTGTGTGCTCTCACCTAACAGGCACGATGTAAGGGTAGACGGCACACCTCTTGGGTGAGGGACACAACTACAACTTAGACTCTATCTAACAAATGCCGACAATGTAACCTAATCATCTGTACCCTCATATTAATCTGAAATTGTTTTTAAAGACTGTAATTCTGACAGAGAATTGGAGAAATTGACAAATAGAGAGTAACAGAATGGAACACAGAACAGACCCAAACATACATGAAACTGACACACAAGAGAGGTGGGAGCACAGATCAGTGGTGGTAAGACCTTAGTTATGACATGGGAAGGGAACAGAAGCAATTGTCAGTTTTAGCTGGATTAATAACAAATGTGAAAGCAAAATGAAAAAAAACTTATGGAATGGAATAAGGAACATCTTTATGATTTCCAAGGAGGGAAGAATGTCTTAAACAAGAAACAGAAAACATCAAAGAAAAGAATGCTAATTGTGACAACATAAAAACTAAAAATGTCCGACCAATAAAAGAAACACTTGGAAAAGTAAGAAGACAAGCCACAAACTGGAAGATAATTGCAATACACATTACTGACAAAGCATTAGATTCCAGAGTATACAATTAACTGCTACACATCAAATGACAAAAACCCATAGAAAATGAGCAAAAACGGTAACAGGCACAAAAAGTAAATGGACAACATATGGAAAGATGCTCATTCTCATCTGTAATAAAGGAAAAACAACTTAAAACTGAAGTGAAATATAATTGTATACACTCTGAATTGACAAAAAAACTAACAAATCAGGTAGGGTCAAATGTTGGAAAGGATATGGGTCAACAAGATCTTCTATGGGCGTGGTGGCTCATGCCTGTAATCCTAGCACTCTGGGAGGCCGAGGTGAGTGGAGCTCAGGAGTTCGAGACCAGCCTGAGCAAGAGCAAGACCCCAGTCATTACCAGTTTTTAGCTGTCGGGCCAGCACCTGTAGTCCCAGCTACTCCGGAGGCAGAGGCAAGAGAATAGCTTGAGCTCAAGAGTTTGAGGTTGCTGTGAGCTATGACGGCAAGGTATTTTACTGAGGGTGACAAAGTGAGACTCTGTCTCAAAAAAACAAAAACAAAAACAAGATCTTTTATATACTCTTAGAAATATACTCTTACATTTCTAAGAGTATATAAAAGCCTACATAACTGCTACATAACTGCTTTGGAAAACAGTTTGGCATTACCCCACACATTTGAACATTTTGGCATTACCCAACACACTCCTTCTACATATACATCCAGATTTGTTCAGAGGAGCACAGTTCACAATAGCTAAAAACTGGTAATGACTGAAACATCCATCCTTTGATAGGAGACCAAATAAATAAATTATAGTTTATTTACTTGGTGGAATACAATACAGCAATAAAAATTAACGCTGTTAATGAATGAACAAAATATGGTTTAGCTATACAATGAAATATTATTCTTCAGTATTAATAATAGAGTGGTCATGTGCCACATAGCGATGTTTCTGTCAATGAAGGACCTTATGGTCCCATCAAATTATAATACCATACTTGCATACTGTTTCTTTTTTATGTTGAGATATGTGTAGATACACAAATACTTACTGCTGTGTTACTTGCCTACCGTATTCAGCACAGTAGCCTTGGAGCAGTAGGTGGTAACCACACAGCCTAGGTGTGTCATAGGCTAGACCCTCCAGGGTGGGTGAGAGCACTCTACGATGTTCACACAACAAAACTGCCGAAAAACACATTCCCAGAACACAGCCCTGTCTCTAAGCAACATCAGGCTATCCTGACACGTGCTACAACATGGATGAAACCTCAAAAATTTTATGCTGAATGAAAAAGTCAGTCACAGAATAACCACATATTGTATAATTCCATTCATATGTAATGCCTACAAGAGGGAAATACCAGGGCTGTCCAGAAAGTATCCAGCCACGTACGTCTCTGTTTTTTATATTACATGGCTGGATACTGTCCAGACAATTCCATATAGACAGACAGAAAGTCAGGTTAGGGGATGGGGAAGCAGGAGAGCAGGAGATTGGGGATGACTGCTAATGGGTACAAGATTTATTTTGGGAGTGATGAAAATACTCTACAATTAGAAGATGGTGATGGTCACACAACTCTAAATATAGTGAAAGCTAATGAACTACATACTTTAACTGAATGAACATTAAGGTTGTAAATTATGTATCAGCAATGCTGTTGAAATGAGGACTCTATAGTAACACAGTGCAGAATGAAGGAATCTTTCTTGAATGAAAAAAGAAAGTTCCAAAGGACAATATATAGTATGATACCATTTCTATATAACTCAAAAGCAAGCAAAATGAAATTATACTGTATATTGTGTAGGGATACATGATAGAACCATTTGGAATATTTCAAAAGGAGGATAAACATACAAGAGAGTAGCAACCTTAGGGGAAAGAGAGGAACATAGAACAGGGGAGGAACCCATGTTAGTTCTTGAATCAGATGATGATTTGAAAGTTTAAATTTTATTTTGATTATAATTTATATATTTTATATTTAATTTTTTGTAATTAGCAAATATTATATTGAAAACATAATAAAAGAAAAATGCTCTTAAAATAGCAATATGGGTATACTACCAAAAAGCAAGTCATTTATGAAAGAGGAAATAAGATTGACCCCCAGACCTCCCACACCTCTCTCAAAGTCAAAGACATTGCAGCAGTGCATACAAAATTCTGAGGAAAACAATGAATGCCTTGAAAATTTGAACATTGCTTGAGCTAAGACTTTAAGACCAGCCTGAGCAAGAGTGAGACCCATCTCTACTAACAATAGAAAAACTAGTTGGGCCCTGTGGTAGGTGCCTCCTATAGTCCCAGCTACTCAGCAGGCTGAGGCAGAGGATCACTTGAACCTAGGAGTTTGAGGTTGCTGTGAGCTAGGACGCCACTACTGCACTCTAGCCTTGGGGCAGCAGAATGAGACTCTGTCTCAAAAAATAAAAATAAAAAAGACCAAATTATCTGCCTGGGATAAATGCAACAGATAGTAAGCATGAAAGAATGAAAGAAAGCAAAATCCATGAGCCTTTCTTGGAATAAAAATAAATAAAAACTATTGTATAACAAAATCTAGGCAACTAAGTATATGAATCCAGGCCTGCAGAAACAGAGAAGACAGGACATGGGAAAGTATGATGGTGCGCGCAAATCATTCAAAATAGAATCAAGAGTAAATAACTCTGAATTATGCTTTCAGAACACAATGTGAATGGTACAAACCCAGACATTATAAAGAATAATATAACTAACAAAAATGGGGTTGGAAGAGGGAGAGAGATGGAAGAAAGTGAAAGGATGTATTTTTTCTAAAATTTCACAAGCATTTGCTAGATATTGTGTAAAATTGAACATAATTTAGAAAATAAGTTGTGTGCTTGCTCAGCAGTACATGTACTAAAATTGGAAAGATACCGGAAAGGTGAGCATGGCTCCTGCACACACAGGATGGCTCATGGATTTGTGAATTGTTCCATATTTTTAATTTCAAGTGAAATTATTTTAATCTTTTTCTTTTCCAACATTTTACAGAAATATTTAGTGCAGTAGGATATTTAACAATCAGTTCCCACCCCTAAATTTTGATGTTCAGTATCTGATACATTGCATCTTTGGTAATTTAAGATTTGTTTACAGATGTGAAAATTATTTAAGGCATAGACTTTAAAAGCATTTAAAAAACGAATAGGGATAAAAACTACATATGATGTGAAGTAAATTTAACATGTATTTATTTTTATTCTAATTAACTTTTATGTTCCAATTGCATTTTGTCAGAAAAAGTGAAAATAAAAAACTCCCTTGTATCTGTCACTAGAGGAGCTATTGACATTTGGGGTGAGCATATTTTTGATGTTAGGTCTGCCAGGTCGTTGTAAGAGGTTTGGTATCTCTGGAGCATGCCAAGGTCCCCATAACTCTGACAACACAGAACGTGTGCATACATTTCTAAATGTACTCTGTCGGGAACGTGCACTGCCTTGGATTGAGAACCAATGCTGTAACCTCTTAGAGTATTTCATACCCTTTCCATTAAATTTAAAGCAACTAGTTAGAGAATTAAAATCTTGATTTTAAAAATCTCAAAAAGGATATTGGTGTCCTTTTCTTCCGTTAAACTAAAATAAAAATAAATTTAATGCAGGATAAGCAGCTCAGCACCCATAGCACAGTGGCTACTGCACCAGCCACATACACTGAAACTGGTTGGTTCGAACCCGGCCCGGGTCAGCTAACCAATAATGACAACTGCAACAAAAGATAGCAGGGCGTTGTGGCAGGTGCCTGTAGTCCCAGCTACCTGCGAGGCTAAAGCAAGAGAATTGCTTGAGCCCAAGAGTTTGAAGTTGCTGTGCGCTGTGACGCCACCGCGCTCTACTGACGGTGACAAAGTAAGACTCTGTCTCAAAAAAAAAAAAAAATACAGGATAAGCCCTGTCGTCTAACATAACCATTTGCATTAATAAAAACAGGGAATCCGAAAAATATAAGTACTTTGCCTATTTTTATTGTGATTATATGTATAAAACATAAAATTTGCCATTTTAACATGTACTGTTCTATGGATTAATTATTACATTCACATTATTATGCAATCATCACCACTTTCCATCTCCAGAACTTTTTCATCTTCCCCAACATATGGTCATTTGGAATTTACCAGGCTTTTAATTTGAGGCCAGTATCTTTTCTTTGATAATGGTCACTTGATTGGAATTCCCCCTCACCACCTTTTTTGCATAAACTACCACTGTCTAGGATTTCCAGTTTCAATTTTTAAAAATGAAACAAGAACTGAAAGACACTTGGGAAGGAATCTGAGTGCAGAATCCTCTCAGATTCCTCCCGGTCTCCGCCCACAGAGTACTATACATGTAGTCCTGTTCACGGCTATTTTGAAAGCAAATTTTGAATTGCCCTACCTTTATCCAGTCTTTCTAACACACTCAATCTAGCTTTTATAGCAACCAAAAAATTGATATATTTGTATGTTATTGGTGTTCATAACATTAAATGGTTTTTTTAGGGATTCTAAGTTCCAACATAGCTGACTCATAGAAAGCATGCAGCTACACTAGTGGGGACAGAAGTGTGGGGCATCCAGAGAGGTATCTGCTTGCTGTGAGAGTGTGAAGTGAAGGGTGTCACTTATGAAATGGTCTGTCAAGTCATATATTAAAATAATGGATTAAAAATAGCATGCATACCTGTGATGGTTAATTTTATCTGTCATCTTGACATGGGGTACCCAGACATTTGGTCAAACATTATTCTTAGAGTGTTTGTTGATGCGTTCAATATTTAAGCAGGTAGACTAAGTGAGGCAGATTGCCCTCCCCCACGTAGACATGCCTTGTCCAATCAATTGAAGAGGTGAACACACCTTCACCTTCAGGAAGGCTGAAGAAGAAGGAACTCCTTCCAACTGCTTTGAGCTCGGACACCAGTTTCTTTTTGACCTTTGGACTTGAATTGAAGCATCAGCTTTTAGGGGGGTCTCCAGTCTGCCAGTTTTCAGAATGGAAATACATATTAACTTCCCTGTCCTCCAGCTTGCCAAGTATAGCTTGGGATTTCTCAGCCTCCAATAATTGCATGAGCCAAATCTTGATAATAAATAAATCTGTTTATATATATCTATCCTATTGATTCTGTTTCTCTGTAGAACCCTGAATAATACAATACCGGACACCTAAATGCAATGTGGATTTTAGAACAGAAAAAAGACATTAGTGGAAAAATCAATGAAATTCATAACAAGTCTAGAATTTGGTTAATAGTAATGCACCTGTGTTGGTTTTGTATTTGTGACAAATATGCCAAGGTAATGTAAGATGTTAACAACAGAGGAAAGGTTGAGAGTTAAATGAGAACACTGTATTATCTTTGCAGAATTTCTGTAAATCTAAGATTATTCCAAAATAAAAACTGCTTTTAAAAATAGCATGTACCATATGATCTCTCTCTCACCGAAACCATTTTAAACTATCTATCCGTTTGTATTTATGCATTGTATTTGCCAAACGTCAGTAACCTTCACTTTGGGAAATGTTTGCTTCTTTTCTTATAACTTTTAATATTGCTTGAAGTTTTGTTTTAAATGACCATACCTTTTCCTAAAACAATGAAGTATTCTTTATAATGTTTGGGGCTATTGGATAAAGTGACTTCTAAAAGTCATCCAAACTGTAAAAGCACTATGCTGTTTGATTTGGGGGTATTTTTCAATAGCATAGTTTCACCTATAACATTTTCCTTAGGGACCCAATGATGATTTTTATGATGAGGCTCCAAAGTTAATACTAATGCCATAGGACTAGAGAAATGCCAGGCTGTATTAGCATAAAATATATTGTTCTTGACTGTCTTGGTCTATTCAGGCTGTTCTAACAGAATACCATAAACTAGGTGGCTTATAAACAGAAATTTATTTCTCGTGGTACTGGAGGCTGGGAAGGCCAAGATTAAAGTTACCAACAGATTCAGTGTCTGGCTGCTTCCTGGTTTATTGATGTCTATCTTCTCACATGGTAGAAGGGGCCATTGAGCTTTCTGGGGCCTCTTATTTATATGGATACTAATCCCATTCTTGAGGTTTCCACTCTCATGACCTAATCATCACCCAAAGGTCTTGGGTGGGGTGGAAAATTGGCACTTGTGAAGGTTTCTGCCTGATAGTGATGCTGCTGGCCCAGAGACCACGCTGTATGAATTACTGATCTACACTCCACAGAGCAAAGGGGGGAAAAATGAAATGTAGATATTCAATATCTAGAACTTAGCCATAAAGTTAAAATAGCAAAAGAATATGCATGTTTTGTTTTAAACTCAAGATATTTAGGCTTTTTCTTATAACCATTTTTTTTCATTCAAATTGTTTTTATAGTCCAAAAGTAAAGCTAAAACTGCTAAAAGAGAAAGACTATTGATATTTCTATCAGACTACATAAAAAGGTTAATTATGGCATGCGCATCTCAAAAGCTCTCCCTGCCATGTGAGCCATCTCCAGAAATACTTGCCATAGAACTGAAATAGAAATGATTATATGAGTAAATTATCACCCACACGCCTTGCACGCATCATTTCATACCACAAGCCTTTTCTCTTTTCAAGGAATAATGGTTTTACATTTTACTTTGTGATGGCACTCTAATTGCTAAATATAATAGGGGCATTATGCTACAGAGTTAAAAGATTCCAAGTGAAAAGATAAGTCAAATATAGTAATCTCATCTAGCCAATGAGTCTTTAAAGTATGTTCTTTTTTTCCAGCTGTCCCCCAGTTGTGAACTCTCACAGAATCATTGAAAACTAAATACTAAGGCAGAGGAAAGCTAACAGGGATACTAGAACATTTTTAGTCTAGAAGTCTGTAACTAGGACCCACTAGCCAAATCTAGCCCACCACTTGTTTTTGTAAATAAAAATTTTATTGAAAAATAGGCATGCCCATTTTTACTGGAAAGCAGCCCTGCCTGTTTGTTTACATATTCTGTGTGGCTGCTTTCACATTGCAGTGACACTGTTAAAGAGTTGCAAAACAGACCGTGTGGTCCAAAGCTGAAAATATTTACTATCTCATCCTTTACCAAAAAGTTTGCTGACTCCTGCTGTATTGCGGCCTACTTACTTGACAGATTAGAAAACTAACCCAAGAGAGAGAAAAGGGTAGCTCAAGTTCATACATTCAAAAAGAAACAGGATTGCAGAATGCCAAGCTCACCCTCAGCAATTCCCATTGAATTGGGAAGAGGTTTGGTGCCCCAAAGAAACAGTCACAGCTGCCCTTCATGTATTACTAGTGAAGGACACATCATTGGGGTAAGTTTGCATCTTATTATAGCTTTCAAAGGGCCCCTCCAAATGTCAAACCCAAAAAGAACAGCAATGAGACAGAAGTGTGCTTTGATGTTAGTCCAAAATGCATTGATGCCATTTTTTTTCCACACATGTATAAAGCACATTAGCTGCCTAACATTTGGGGCTGGCTTCTAACAACGAGAAAGGTCCTTTTTCATTAATGAATCATCAAGATCCTCTTTTCTTTCAGAAAATACGCTAACATTCTGTCATGAAGCGTTCTCCAGAATGTCTAGAGCCTTCAATAGAATGTGTCTGGTGGTGTGAATTCTTTTCTCAAGTTATTAGATTCACCAAATTGACAAAGGCATATGAAAGCGTTGTTTACCTAACTATATTTACATAATTTATATATCCATGCCTAAAATAAAATGATACAATAGTGCTAGGTGACCCCCTAATTTCTCTCATTTGTATGTTAAGGAAAATATATCTGTTCTGTAAATGAGCAGGAACCTGAATTCTGTGGCTTCAGGTAAGTGCAAAAAGATGTACGGTGAACTGAAAAAGAGTATTTCACGAAAAGGACCATCTTTGTCAGCTCTTTATTGGGTATCTCCTCTGTGCCAGGAACCCACTGTGCTGACACTGACACACAAAAAGGTCAGGGGAGCTCACAGTCTGACAGGGGAGGTCACCATCTAAAGACACAGAGGAGAACGTCTGCCAGCCGTGAGCTCTACCATGGAGAGAACACGGGACGATATTTGAGTCAAGTCCTGGGAGATGAATAGGGGCTTGCCATGTGGATATACACATTCCAAGAAAATGAAAACTCGATTTTAGTGTTTTTAATTCTCTTGGAAAATGTTCTTGACCCTTTAGTCTTATCTCGATATTCCCTCTTCTGAGTTCCCATAGCTTACATCTTTCATCAGACTTTTCTTTCTGCCTGGGATTCAGTAGGTATTCAGTAAATGAATGAACAGTGAGTGGGTGAGTGAATGGGTGAGTGAGGAAGGGAGTTAAGGGACATACAAAAGGCAGAGGTATGAACCACTGCCAGTTCCATTTGGGGAACTGCTATGTGGCGAGAAGACAGGGTATGGGGAAGATGAGAGACTTCCTGGGAGATGAGTCTAAAGCGGTAGATCAAGGGTAAGATTATGGAGGGCCTTACTTACCACTCTAGGAATTGGATTTTATTAGTTATTTCAGCAATTCCATGTTGGTCCCTACTGTGTGCCAATCCTGTGTTAGTCTCAGGAGATAAAAGATTCAGCCCCTGTCCTTGTGGGGTTTACCATTTCACTGAAGCAATTTAACTGCGAATAGAGCATGGGGTCTGAATGCAGACTACCAGAGTTCCAGTTTTAATTTATCCCTGTGTGGTCTTCAGTTTCTTTATCTATAAAAACTGGAGTAATAAAAAGACCTACCTCATAGCTGCTGTGATGATTAAAATGGGATAATATATGTAAAACTGTCTGGCACATAGGAAGTATTCAATAGTTATTAGGCACCCTTATTGGTGGTGGAAAAAAGACATTGAACAAGTGATTAAAAGTGTGAGAGTCACAGAAAGTGAAACCCATAATGCAATGATAATGCAATGGTGGCAGATGGTAGTGGTCCACCGAGAAGATCTGCACAAAGAAGGCCTGTCTAGTGGAAGACTGACTGAGTGGAACTGACCCAGGAGGGAGGCAGCAGCCAGCTCATGGGGGGTCTGGTGAGTCCTGGTAAGCTTTAGGGCTTTGTCCCAAGGTCACTGAGAACCGCTGAAGGGATTAAACATGGGAATGAACACATCAGAGTTGTGTTTTTAAAAGATGGAGAGAAGTGGGCAGATTCAACAGATTATAGACATTGAACTGACAGGATTTGGGGGTTGATAGACTATATGATGTGGGAGGAAAGAAAAGTATAAGATCCCTCCTGGATTGAAGTGAGCCATTGAATGAATAGTGTGTCCTTTACTCAGGAACAGGAAAAGAACAGCTGACTTTTAGGGGCATAGATGAGAGCAGTTGAAGCCAGCATGGATGAGCATATAAATGAGCTGCAACCCATGTGTGGATGAGATTGCCAGCTAAAGCAAGTGACATGAGAAAACAACCATGGGGTAGAAGAGGAGTCCAGAGGAGGCTGAGCAGGAGTAATCAAAGAGGTTGGTTAAAAACTAGAGATGGTGATAGCACAGAAACCAGGAGAGGAGAAAGGAGGACTTGGTCAATATTATCAAAGGCTGCTTCATTTCTTAATGAGGGTTGAAAATGACCCACTAAATTTGGGAATTGGAAGATCTCTGATCTTGATCATCTAAAACCCTCCTTGATCCTGAATATACTTATTTCTGAAGATCTTACCCCAGATACTAAACATTAAAATACACCAAACTTCACATTAATTTTACTTCATAAAATATTTAGGGGATTAAAATATTTTCATTTTGAAATTACTATGAATTAACATGTCCTAAGTTTTCTCTTTGTATTGAACCAATCAGTTTTTCTATAGATCTCAAATATTTTATAGGTTCTTGAAAAACCAGAGGACCTAGGCCCTTATCAATAGTGTCTGCAAAAGGGAAGGCTACAGGGGGCTTGGAGCAAATGAATGATAGACTTCACAAACATGACAAGGAAAGAAAGAAATGAGAAGAACAGACAAAGAAGGTCATAACGCTCAGGCAGGATTTATTTAAGATGATAGCTTTTCATGTGAATTAGAGGGGAAAAATAGCAAAGACATTTGATGATGCACAATATAGTAGGAATATTTCATCAAAGTGCTACTTAAGGAGACAAAAAGATAAAAAGGGATCCAGAATGTAAATGGATTCGCCCTCTTTAATGTCCCTCCTTCTCTAGGTCCAGATGGAAGGAGAGGAGGAGAGGTGGTGGACGGATGTCCACACCCTGAAGATAGCATTAATAACGAGTAACACCATAACCACCATTTCACATTGTTCTTCTAAAATCAGAGTCTACAATAATGGCAGTGGGTGAGTCCAGCAGTTAACAACACTACGTTTCATAAATAATTCCAAATTACTTTGCGATGCAGAGTGCTGTGCAGATGTCTGTTGGGGTTTGGTCCCTGGTTCCTTTGTGAGTCAAGAAGAGGTGAGTACTCTCTGAAAGTGAAATGCCCACCTGTGTCAAGCAAATTGATTTGTCAAAAGCACCATCTGATAGATTAATTGGTTTCCACAGGGAAGGCAGGAGGTATATGGGAAGTGCATTAACTCTTTGGGGCCATTGGGCAACATTAGTAAATCATTGAAATAGAACTAAATGGTTCCCCTAATGGCCTCAAGAATCGCCAGTGGTCCTGGTGCTTACTCGCCCTCTGAGATTTGGGATGATTACAAGTGCTTTTCAAGAGGTAGGTCAGTGCCCCAATTCCCACCTTACAGATAGGGAAACTAAAGTTTATTCTATTATTCTAGTTCAGTTAATGACAGTTTAGATTAGATATTAGCCAGCTAAGGTGGCTAGCTAATAATTAGAATTGCAGTGCTGATACCAATAGGCATTCCAAGGATCATCTCAGTAAATGTCTGTCATTCAAAATGTAATTGTTCACAGTGAAATACTCCCACAGAGTAGACAAGTAGTTCCAGTAAGATTGACTTGAATGGTCTTTGGCAAACATTTTAGCTGTGGTTTTTTGTTTTAGATGGTTGTCAATTGTAGAAATAGAAATCAAAACTCAAGTCAATAAAGAAGAGAGGAAATATTTTTGTAATAGATGTTGGGAGTAGGTATCAAATTTTGTGAATGTGTTTATCAGGCTAATATGTTAAATAAATTAGATCATCTTTGGAGGTGTTGCTCAAGCTATGAATGGTTTAGAGTTAAAAGGGGCCTTGATATCCATAAGGGTACTTATTTAACAAATGAAAAAACTGCTTCTAATGTGGCCCAGTGAGACTTTTTGCCCTAAGCCTACAAAACATGAAAGCCCAGATACTGGAAGGAAAAATAGAACAGGGGTCAAGGACTCCCATGTCTTCATGGGGTGGGGCAGGGAAGGGGGAATATATCATTGTGTTTGGTCATTATTATCCAGGATTATTTTTTACAGGAGCCATCAATTCTTTTCAAAACCTACCTTTAGTTACCAGGCCTCCCCCACTTCCAAGAAAAAGATAACAAATGTAGAAAAAGAAAAATTAGTTACCAAATGATAAGCATGTAAAAACTTGAAACAAAGAAGTTCTATTTCAGAGTGTATTCACCTAGAAGCTTCAAAGTTTACTTGCATGGCCAATGGCTTCTAGGAATTTCATGACCAGATGCCCAATTGTAAATTTCTCTAGAAAGAGAAAAATAAAAGCTCCAATAGTTAACTGTGCTCTGTAAGCAAAATTAAATCTTGATTATTTTTGATGATGCTTCCTAGTGTATTATGAGTGTGTATTATTAAAGCTTACATAGAAGAGCGATGGTCTATGTAATTGTTGCCTAAAATGGTAATTTTTTAGTCAGCGGACCAAGAATTAGGGCAGCTCAGTGTTCTGGGATTGCATGGAATGGGACATTGGTTTTGTTTGTTTGGTTTTTTGTGGGTTTTTTTGGTCTTGGTCTTTGGTGATTAGATTTAGGAATTAAGTGCCAAATTAGCCCATTTTAATCAACATTGGGACTTCCTTGTTGAAATCTTGGCTGAGTTCAGTGAGTTTTGCAAACACAGTAAAAGTTTAAATATAGGCAGAAGCATGGCCTGAAAAGGAAATTCAGATTTCTTGCCTAAAAAAAAGATGCATGCAATTATTAATCAAAATATAATAAATTATTAATCCAATAATTAATAGTCAAATTATAATTGCATTAATTATAAAAATTGAGCCCTTCTCTAATATCTAAAAAGAATAGATATTAGTGAATTCATTAATAATCATCCCTTGCATTATATGGCATCTTATACTTCACAAAGTGCTTTCTCCTATTATGAGTTGGCTTGCTGTTTACAAGTGCAAGGTGGGCAGGGCAAGTGTCCTTAACCCCATTTAACAGATGAATGATGTCAAGCCATGAATGGTCCAGAGCTCTTTCCATAGACAACACTGCCACTAATGTCCTGTGAGTAGTCCCTTTTTTGATGAATAATCACTTCTCTGTCAAGCAAGGGTTGGGCCTTTAGAGGTTACTGTCATTTAATATAAATGTTGACTGAAGATGTGCCCACTCTGACCTAGAAATATAAGAAAGGTCCCACATAACACATCTTTATGAAATTCAGGCTATATTTTTCTAGCAAGAAGGATTGAAATAGATTAAGGAGAGTGTAGTCCACATATATATATATATATATATATATATACACACACACTATATATATACATATTTTTAAATATATATTTATATTAAACTTTATAATACTAAACTTTATTATACTAAACTTATATTAACTTTCTAGTTGAAAGTTAGAAATGTATTCAGACATTTATATTCTACATTTAGTAAGTTTTACCTGTACCCTTCTAAGATGCACAATAACTAAGAAAATGCCATGAAGGCTATGTTAACCAGTTCGATGAAAATATTTCAAATTGTATATACAACTGGCACATTGTACCCCATGATTGCATTAATGTACACAGCTATGATTTAATAAAAAATAAAAATAAAAAATGTAATAAGGGACTTAATTAATGAATTTGTTAACAGCTCTTTCAACTTTTGCTCAATATCCAGTTATCAATACCAATAAGTTCTGGACTTTGTCCACAACATTTATCTGTTTTTCCAAGAGCCATTTTCTTCCATACTCCAGTTAAGGTTACCGAAGTCACACAGTGTACTTTTACCAGCCTGATAAAGGTTCTAAATTCCTCCAGACTAGTGCTCCCTAAGAACCTGTAAAATATTCTTTGCATGCCAGCTGTTGTGCTCCTTTGATTCCTCAATTTGCATATGGTTCATTACTGAACAAGAGAGTTTTTCTTTCTGTTTCACCCAATGCAGGTGTACAATCATTCTGGGAGAGCTCTCATAATCGGCCATGTAAATTACCCCACAGATCCAAGGTCTAAAAAACTTAGCTTTTCATAAAGACACTAAAAAACCACAGTATTTGTACTTTATTTTTTTCAGCCCTCTGAAGAAGTCTTCTTCCTGCCAGCAGCAACCTCACAAACGGCACCAGTCGTTGTGGGAAGGGTTAGCAATTATTTTTCTAGCTTGTGTAGGTTTGTAGAAAATAATTGTATCCAAAACCATAAATAAGTAATGAAATGTATTGGCTCTCTTTGCTCTCTGGAAAAGCCTACCAGATTTCTTTTTTATATTTACTTTTAAAATCTTCCCAGTTACTTAAGAATTCTTGGACTCTAATATATCTTCCCAACCATTGCCTTTTTCTCCTGCAGCCATTTTCTATAAAATGTACTTTTGTCTCACACCAATAACACAAAACTGAAATAATCAGGTGGAAAAGTTTTTCTTTCTTCTTCAGTTAGATTTAGATGCACAGATGCTGAATGGAGTAAAATAAAAGTATTGCAAACCTTTAGATATGAAATTCGGGCTTGATAAAATATGGAGTATGCTGTGACAAGAAGTTCTAGGGATATGTAATAGATCAAATAATTCTCTTGTGTGGCAATTAGTCCCCAATAATAGATTATTCATCTTATAGCTCTTTTAAAAATGTCAAAAATCATATCTCATATAAAGAAAAATGTGATTTTTCACAAAGAATTTCATTAATCAGGTTTTACTCATCAAAGATGATTTTGAACTCATTTATCAATAAATATAAAAATAATTAACTTTTATTGATATGAGTTATTGCTTTATTTCAATTTTTCAAAGTCATTAAATAAATAGACAAAGAAGGAACACAAACATTTTTCCAGATGACTCCTTTCCTTCTTGAACTTTGTTCAAAGTTTTGGTCAGTTCTATGAAAGACCAAAACAAAACAAAACACAAAACAAAAAACTTTCTCTGTTTTTTTATAAAGTAATTTCCTTCTAAGTCAAATCTTATAATCAGATTTAGAGTCACTCAACTTTTAATGTTTGCATTTTATAGAAAAAAAAAGGAGTATTTGAGTTGGTTTCCTTTAGACTCCAAATAAGGCTTTAACAGTGTACAATAATATTTAGATCATAAGGAAATACGTCTTTTTTTTTTTCTGAGACAGAGTCTCAGTTTGTCACCCTCTATAGAGTGCTGTAGCCTCACAGCTCACAGCAACCTCCAGCTCTTGGGCTTAGGCAATTCTCCTGCCTCAGTCTCCTGAGTAGCTGGGACTACAGGCGTCTGCCACAACACCTGGCTGTTTTTTTGTTGCAGTTTGGCAGGGGCCGGGTTCGAACCCACCACCCTTGGAATATGGGGCCGGCGCCCTACTCACTGAGCCACAAGCACCTCCCGGAAATAGATCCTTTTATGTTGCCTAGTATTCTGTTGGCTAAGCTCAGACTGCCAACGTCTCCTTACCCAGCTTTAGCTAACTGGATGAATCACTCTTCTGGATGTTTCCATTAGTAGCCTGTGCTGGTAGAATGGGGGACTCTGAGACAAGTGAACTCATACACCAACTTTAGGCTCAGACTGGCTTGAGAGGGATCAAATCTCAATGGGATTTGCAGAAAAAAATCATTTTGTGCCATAGGCATGGTCATTTTCTCTAAATGCTTTCATCTTAAATATGCCTTCTGGTCAGCTCTCTTCACTCACTATGTATGGATCAGACCATTAGGAGAAATAAAAGGATTTTTGCAAAGTATTTGTCCTTCCAGGGGACTGCATTAAAGGTATGAAAAATGCCCTTTCCCTAAGAGCCTACTAAGTCCTCTTCCCTCACTCATTCTTGCTGGAGCTCTCTCTACCGTTCCTTTTATGCACGTGGTCTATTTCTTTTCCACTATAAGTTTTGCCAGCCTGCTTTCTTCAGCAGATTGTTGGTGCTAAATAAATGGTGTGACTTACAGTAATAATGATGATGATAATGAATCTTAAAATACCCAACTAATCCCAGTGAACTCTCAGTGATGTCAGGCTGTGGAACGCATGCTGACTAACAGTGATAACGACTGAAAACAAGGTGATAGATCACTATGCAGATTGTTGATGGCCTATAATTGTCTTAAAAGGAGGATATTTTAGCATCAACTTACAAGACAGAAGGTGGTATACCCTGAAATCCAAACCAGGGAAGAAGGACAAAGGGCGAGGAGAGATTGAGGTTGACATCCAGTTTCTGAGAAACAATGTGAGGGCAGCATGTTTGACCTCTCCATGAAGGATAAGTCTTGGAATCCATCTGGGAAACTGAAGGAAGAGATCCAGGGACAGCACAAGGACAGCCCGTCAGATCCCGTCTCAGCCATTGTGTCTGCCATAGCACCCTCTGGTGACAGTGACGATGGGCACTATGGCAGACACAATGACAGTGTCCATTGTGGACAGTGTCTCCATCCAAAGACAAGAAGAAGAAATCGCAGAGCAAGAGCTTGTTCTCCAAGTCTAATTTGCAGAAGATGCCACTCTCCCAGTCCATGTCTGTCCTGCCAACTTCCAAGTCGGACAAAGTGCTGCTGGGGACTTTCAGTCCTGGTGGGATGATGACTAGGATGAATCCTCCTCTGCCTTGGATTTCATGTCTCACAAGAGAACAGCAAGTACAGATCTTAAGCAACTGAACCAGATCAACTTCACCCTTCCCAAGAAGGAAGGACTCTCCTTTCTCCGTGACCTTCAGTCTAAGAATGATGTCCTTTCCCGCTCTCAAGTCTGTTATCAATGGGAACCATGTTTACCTGGAGCAGCCAGAAGCCAAGAGTGAGAACAAGGACAGGAGCCCCTCATCCTCCCCATCCCCTCAGGGCTTCAGAAAGAGGCATTCATTTTCATCTAGGGAAAACCTGGTTGTTCGGTCTTGGAAGGAGCCTGGGGAGGCGGTGAGATGTCATCTGACAGGCGGCTGTCCAGCTCTTCCACTAACGACCCTGTGAAGTCCGTGTCTCTGCCATCCTACTGGCCACTGGTCAATGGGGATATTAGGGAAAGCGCAGCCCTAGTGAACTCAGAGGCTGCAAAAGAAGCCAAAGATAGCAAGAAACAGAAGAACAAAAAGACCTCTTTGCTTTCCCTGGTGACAGGAAAGAAGGATGTGGCTAAGGGCAGTGAGGGCAAAGGCCCTCTGCCAGCCTGGGGAAGGAGAAGGAGGGTGCGCTTGCTGATGTCAGCCCAAGGGACGGCAGGCCGGGGCCTGTCAAGGACTATGTGAGAGGGTTTGAGAAAGATACCGTGGCCGGCGTCCTGGGATGGGGTAACTCCCTGAATCCTTTTGAAGATGTGCAGATCATAGAACCAGAAGCTGACCCAGAGTCCAAGTTCGAACCAAAACCACTAGTCCCCTCTGGCAGGGCTCCCCAGACGCCAGCTGTGAAGCCTATGAACACAACAGCCACCAAGATTGCTAACTCCAGCTTCGGAACTACCACCATCATCAGTGAGAACATGGTCAATCAAGCCAGCCTTTGCTTACGGACAGCTGACCCGTGATGAGGACCAGTTGGTCCCCAAACAGAAGGAAACACTTAGAAGGAATTTCATGTTCATGAGCTGGAAGACTATATTGACAAGTTGCTGGTCAGAGTCATGGAGGAAACCCCCAACATCCTCCGCATTCCAGCTCAGGTTGGCAAAAAAAGCAGGAAAGATGTAAATCGCCGGAATAAGACAGACATTTTTGTGAGTTTGTTTCCACCTGCTCTTGAGATCAAGGATGGTATACCAGCCACCAGGCTCCAATCACCATCTCCCTTGCTTGTTATCTGCCAGAGTCAATTCCACCAATTGAAGTTAGGTTAATTATTGCAATGTATGTTTTACTGTACATTCCCCTGGCTTTATGTTTAAATGCCACTGTGCCTTTAACTGGGTTGTAAATATTTTATGCCAAAGATGTGGCCATTAGATCTGGTCCTGAGCTAGAGATTCAGATGGCATAGGCGGTATTAATATATTTGAACACAGGGGAGTTTTTTCCTTGAGATTTAATTTCAATATGTATCCTCTAGTTGTTAAAGCTTAGGATAAAATGAGAAAAGGACCATGCAGGTGGTGCTGTGTTACACATACTTTCTTGGCTTTTGAGTAGCTCAGGTGTAGCTTTTGCCTACAGATGCTAAATTTCGATACCATGTAAACCTACCCAGCTTCTCAAATTTGGTTCTTGTTTTTTGAAGGGAACAGAAGCATTTAGGGAAAGCCTCTCTATTGTGCCTTTCAGATTTTGAACAAGCTGCCTTTCTAAACATCAGCTTCTACTTTGCAGCCTTAAATGTGCTCTTTAGATCCATAGGCCATTCTACAGGAGATAAGAAAATTACAGTACAGGGATTAAGAGATTGCCTTGACGGGTGACTGGGGGGTCCCAGTACTCACTCTCTTCAGGTATGGAATGATGTCAGTAGGATTCCTTTGGCCATTTCCCCCTGGGCCTTCTCTTGGTTCCCTGGATTCCTTGGCAGCATTTGTTGTGGAGAGACAGGTCACCAACTCCTCAAGATGAAGAAGCCCCTTCGTTGTGAAGGGCACAGGG
Organism: Perodicticus potto; assembly: GCA_963574655.1. Taxonomy (NCBI): domain Eukaryota; kingdom Metazoa; phylum Chordata; class Mammalia; order Primates; family Lorisidae; genus Perodicticus; species Perodicticus potto. The sequence goes on along the minus strand of CAUYRH010172300.1, from coordinate 4,837 downwards.
AGCCAGTCTTGGACCACGAAGGGCTTGAACTGTTCATATATCTGTCCTTTGAATACCTCTGTCCCTGCCCAACAGAACACTCAAGTTACTTCCGGGATACTGGGGGAAGCTGTAGTGAGGGGCTTAACATAGTTAATAAAATTTAAAAGCCAGTAGAAAACAGAAGTGCGCAACATTCCCTTTGTGAACACACTCACAGGCATTTTGCCTCCTTGTTATAAAATCGTGAAGAGCAAGAAGCTGATACTTATTTTTTGCATTATTATATTTTTAAAACCAGAGTAATAGACACATATTTTTTAAACAAGGATACTTGACCCTTTCTTAACTAAAAGGACCAGTTCAGATTCTTCAGGTAAATTCATTGTTAGTTACCTAATGTTGGAATTAGGATATTTCTGAATTGCTTATTTTTTCTCCTGGTTGTGATAGTATCTTATCAAACCTTGTTATCTCTCCTAAGGAAGAATATCATAGGCCCATTGTGAGGGCAGGAATTGAGGGGATAGCGGTTATTAAATTGGGACTTTCTTCTGTATATGTTTTTGTTAAGTTAAGCAAGATTATTTGGCAGCAGAATCCCTTTTCAGGATTTTGTTTGCTGCAGCATTGGTTATATTGGAGCACTTTAATCTGAAGGATGATACTGTAACTTGATTTATCTAATTAGCTTTTAATTATCTACAGTTATTTTATTTAATTGTCTCCTACAATACTGGGGAGCACTGTAAACTTATCAGATGACTTGTTTTTATTTGTTGTTTGTTTTTTGAGACAGAGCCTCAAGCTGTCACCCTGGATAGAGTGCTGTAACATCACAGCTCACAGCAACCTCCAATTCCTGGGCTCGAGCGAGTCTCCTGCCTCCCAAGTAGCTGGGACTACAGGTACGCGCCACAATGCCTGGCCATTTTTTGGTTGCAGCCGTCATTGTTTTGTTTTTTTTTTTTTTGAGATAGAGTCTCAAGCTGTCACCCTAGATAGAGTGCCATGGCATCACAGCTCACAGCAACCTCCAATTCCTGGGCTCAAGCGAGTTTCCTGCCTCTGCCTCCCAAGTAGCTGGGACTATAGGTGCCCGCCACAATGCCCAGCCATTTTTTGGTTGCAGCCATCATTGATGTTTGGCGGGCCCGGGCTGGATTCGAACCCGCCAGCTCAGGTGTACGTGGCTGGCACCTTAGCCCGTTGAACCACAGGCGCCGAGCCAGCCATCATTGTTGTTTGGCGGCCTGGGCTGCATTCAAACCTGCCAGCTCAGGTGTACATGGCTAGTGCCTTAGCCGCTTGAGCCACAGGCGCTGAGCCAGATGACTTGTATTTTTGTAGTGCTGTGAAATTTATTTACAGACTTATAAAGAAAACTGTATACTCACTTGGAAAAAAAAAAGATATTTTATAATAGACCATATCCATTTAAATAAATATGTGCGTAGCATTATAGACATATAGGATTGTATCTATATAATTTTTAGAATAGGGGAAGGAAAGGGCAAGGGAGGGAGGTGGGTCGATGGAGGGTTAGTAGGGGGACCACACCTATGGAACATATTGCAAGTATAAGTTGGATCTATCAGGTGTAAAACACAAATGTCCTAAAGCTGTAATTGGGTAAATGAGGTTAAGGCTATGTTGGTTAGTAGGATGTAAGCACTCCAATTTGTACAAATAATCAGCACATTGAATCCCATAAAGGCATAAATGTATTCATGATCTATGTACAAATGACTTAATTAAAAAAAAAAAAAAAAAAGAAAAGTTTGCTTCATAAAATACAAGACACCAAACAACTTGGACAAACACTCCTGAGGTCAAGGGTCATGGAAGGTACAAATTAAGGTTGTGTTTGCTCTTTCTTGAATGTTGCATTGTTCCTGGGTCTGTAAGCATAACTTTAGAGACTCCACCAATATAAACACAAAACTACCTAGTTATGAGCCTGTGTTTACATAGCCCGGATCAAAAGCACAGACACTCAGGTTCATTTGCATTTGCTGCCAAGAATGTCCTGATTCTTCTTTTGAAAAGGAGCAATAATTCATATTTTGATGCCGTTTACTCTCAAGGTTAATTTATATTTACAAATTGTATAAAAGGCTCCATATTCTTTACCATGTTGCCAGCACTGTCCTTTCTTTTGAGGTGCATTGTTCTCTTATAAGGAACTGGTTGTGTGGCAGATCAACGGATCATTGCTGGGAGCACAGATGAAAAGCCTGTTATTCCAAAGGATTAAATTACAATTCTTAGTGAACCATTGCCAAGCTATTTTTTTTTTTTTTTACAAACCCCAGGAGGATTGGAAATAGGAAATGTTATGCCTTGAAAAGGGGTAGGAATGGTTGAGTTGAGGAGGAAGGATAACCATCCTAGTAAGTGTTATTAAATTCTCTTCAAGTAAAATCATGAAGCAAATAAAAGATGATAAATCTGTAAAATATCCAAATGATCAGGAATAATAAACTTGTAAGGAAGTAATGATATCATGGGACATATACATGCACACACACATATATATATATACATATATATATATATATTTTTTTTTTTTTTTGAGACAGAGTCTTACTTTGTCACCCTCAGTAGAGTACCCTGGCATCACAGCAACCTCAAACTCTTGGGCTCAAGTGATCCTTTTGCCTCAGCCTTCTGGAGTAGCTTGGACTATAGGTGCCTGGCTATTTTCAGAGACAGGGTCTTGCTCTTGCTCAGGCTGGTCTCGAACTCCTAAGCTCAGGCAATCCACCTGCCTTGGCCTCCCAGAGTGCTAGGATTACAGACGTGAGCCACTGCACCCAGCCCATGGGATATATTTTTATTGAATTACGAAAATAAGTAAGGGGGAGAATGGATGTAGCATATACATATGAATACTCCCAAACAAGATCCAGCTTTACTTTAGCATCTTTCAGGGTTCAAGGATTTTAGGGGCTAAAGACGTAAGATTTGCAAATCACTTGACTATGAGCTTTCTTGGGAAGGATTATAAAAAATAACAGGAAAAAAAGTGAAAGAGAGTGTCTATCTTTGAGCACATTCCTAAAAACCTGACTTCTGAAACCAGGAAGAGAAATTAGTTCTGTGTGAGGTTTCAAACCCCAGATGTGTCATATAATCTGAGAGAGGATAGGATAAGTAAATTTGGGAAAGAAAACACCATAAAAAAGAGATGTTTCAAAATTCAATTCAGAAACATATGTTAATGAACTCAGAGAAACAAAGGATTTAAGTGCCCAATGGCAGGGCAAAACTAAAGGAAGAGAAAAGAAACTGACAATGAACTGTGTGCTCATTACATCAGGCAGTCTGCAGGATGCCACTGTGGTTTCTGTTTGTGTATTACTGCAAGAATCAGGAACAAACTCCACATAAAATGCTGTGACAAAGTTCCAAACACTGAGGGTATAGCATGTTTCAGGTACATATCAAGCATGATAGTAGGTGCTTGGGATTAAAAAGGTAGATGAGATATAATCCTTGCTCTAAGAGAGTTCATAGTATTTTGGAGAAAAGAGCCATAGAAGTAGATGATTGCAGTCAAATAGTGGAGCAGATGTTACAAGGATATGTAATTCAAAGGAAGCTGAAGAGCTGCAACTTGCTTTGCCTGGAGAAATCAAAAAATACTTTGAAAAAGGGGTAGTGTTTGAGTTGGGTTTTGAAGGATGAATATGAGTTCTCTGGGCACAAAGAAAATAGGGGCAAAGGATAAGGTGCCTGCAGTATGCTGAGCTCAGGGTTCGTGGGTGAAGAGAGTCAGCAAGAGATAAGGTTGGGGATGGTTGGGTCAGCCTGTGAAATGTCTTCCGTACTTGCTGAGGGGTTCAACCTTAAGCAATTAAGTGAAAAAGAGCATTGCTAGCTTGATAGCAAGGGAATGACCTGATCGAATGTGTGTCTCAGGACAGAAGCTCTGGCTGCGAGTGATATGGTATGGTATGGCTCAAGTCTGTAGGGAGCAGTCAGGAGGCCATTGTGGTGGCTACAGAAAAGGGGTGAGAGGATAGATTGCATAGATATTTTTGAGATGGTAAGAACAGACCTTTGAAGCTATTAAATGTTAGGGATGAGGAAGAGAGAAAAGCTGAAGGGGACTCCAGCTCCTAAGATGGTGATGACATTAACTGAGAAGGAACACTGCAAAAGGAGCACATCATTTATGCCTACAGTGGGGCAACACGGGGCAGGGGACGCTGGCAGATCTGCTACTAAAATCCTCCTTGGACAGCAGAGGACAGTGCAATTCAGAGAACCAGCCAGAAGAGTGCCATTGCACTGCCACACCCTGGTGTCCTTGAGGAGACTGAGGGTTAGAAGACATCTGATTAGAATTTTACTTCATTTTTAACTATTACAAAACACCAGTTTTAAAAACAGACACATTCAAGCATGTCATATACCAAATGCCATTACAATAGAGACCTGTTGCTAACTTGTCTCACCAGGTTAACTGAATGCAGCCCCCAGCACATTACTTATAAATGGAATAATACCCCAAGAATACAAGGTGACATATGTAAAAACTAGTATTTTTACCATTGCCAATAGCTAGCTTATCTTTATTATCAAGAAAATTTTAGGCTCGGCGCCTGTGGCTTAACGGGCTAAGGCGCCAGCCACGTACACCTGAGCTGGCGGGTTCGAATCCAGTCCGGGCCCGCCAAACAACAATGACGGCTGCAACCAAAATATGGCCGGGCATTGTGGCGGGCGCCTGTAGTCCCAGCTACTTGGGAGGCGGAGGCAGGAGACTCGCTTGAGCCCAGGAATTGGAGGTTGCTGTGAGCTGTGATGCCATGGCACTCTATCCAGGGTGACAGCTTGAGGCTCTGTCTCA
>CAUYRH010172299.1:0-35002 GCA_963574655.1 Perodicticus potto | reverse complement strand
TGGTATATGTACACTATGGAATACTATTCAGCCATTAAAAAAAATGGAGACTTTACAGCCTTTGTATTAACCTGGATGGAAGTGGAACACATTATTCTTAGTAAAGCATCACAAGAATGGAGAAGCATGAATCCCATGTACTTTAGTTTGATATGAGGACAATTAATGACAATTAATGACACGGGGGGGGTGGGGGAAGGGGAGAGCAGAGAGAGGGAAGGAGCGACGGGGGTGGGGTCTTGGTGTGCACCACACCATTTGGGGGCAAAACATGAGGGTAAGAGGGACTTTACCCAACAAATGCAATCAGTGTAACATGGTTTCTTGTATCCTCAATGAATCCCCAACAACAACAACAAAAAAGTGAGACTCTGTCTCAAAAAAAAAATTAATTTATTTTAACTTAAACTCCCCCCGCAAAGGGCCAGGATAATAATAAGAACCAAGCCTCCTCCCACACTCCCCAGTACTTAATGCAGGTCATGGGTAAATGTTTTGCCCATCACCTCCTGTGTGTGTCCTGACAACCCTGGGAGGGCATTATTATTACTCCCATTTTATTATACGAAGAAAGAAACTGAGGCTGGTAAAAAGTTAAATAACCTGTCCAAGGCAATTCAGCTAATAGGAGATGTTGAAGCCTTTTGTAGGCTTTCACTCACTCTATGATCACTAAGTGTTTTCTTTATATTTGGAATTAAAAATCCACATGTTCAAAATATCTTACATGGTAATATTTGTGGAATCATAGACAGCAATGAAAAACAATTGCTGGATCTACTATCTAAATGATCCAAGGAATGCTTTTGCACTTCTTCAAAGCACTTATATCTGCACTTCAGGAAAAGGGGGAAGGTGGGTCCTATCTAACACATAGGACCCATAGGATTAATATCATCTCATTAATATTTTAGACTTAGTACATTATACAATTTCAATTTAATAGGTTTATACTCTAAATTTTTCAAAGTAGTGTTGATTTTTATAGAAAATGTAAATAGTAACTATATCTGAAAAACAAATTCTTATCTCATTTATACAACCGGCTTATGAGAAAATCAATTTATTGGTGTAGACAAATTTTTAGTCTGTGTATTAAAGGCAATGAATCGTGAGGAATGTGGCCTTCTTAAAGTACCTAAGAATCCAAACAGGTTTTCAACTCCTTCATTCATCAAAAAGCAAGTCAATCCGGGTAGTGCCTGTGGCTCAAGGAGTAGGGCACCTGCCCCATATACCAGAGGTGGCATTCAAACCCAGCCCTGGCCAAAAAAACTGCAAAAAAGAATAAATAAATAAATAAATAAATAAATAAAAATAATAATAAAAAGCAAGTCAATCCACAAAGTTCCCTCATAACATATTAGTACAACAGAAGCAATGTTTGTCTTCAAGATGGAACATGATTATAATTTGATATCTCCACTAATGGCAGGGCGTAAGGCACATGTACTAACAAAACTTCAAACTGGCTTCTGCTTCCCTCCTTAAAATCAGGCCAGAGGATGGAGAAGTCTGCAGTGCTGCAGCCCCATGGCTAATGGTTAAGCAGACTCTTGGTAATGACTATCCCAAACGTCACTCAGCAGGCCAGGTCAGACTCTGATGGCTCCACACTACATTAACTCCAGCTTCAAACCAAGGGGACGATGCCTGGACCACCCACAGCTACAATTTATGTCATGGGGTGAGGGTGGTGGAAAAGGGAAGAGTAATTATTGAGTACCAGCCTTGTTCAAAGGAGATGAGCTGTTTTACATATTCTCTTTTGCCCAAGCTCCCTACCAACTATCCTACCCATTTTACAGACGAAGACTTAGACATGTTAAATAACTTATCCAAAGAAACAATACTAGTAAGTAGCCTCCTTGAAGCAAACCAAAATCTACTTGCACACAAACGCGTCTCCTGTGGGCCACTAAGACCCTCCGCCTTTCCATTGGACACATAAGGACTGAGGGTCACATGGCCAGCCACTGCCTAAACTTTGATGTTTTTATATCCACTTTGTCTACCACCCCACCCCTTTCTCATTCATCCTGGCCCAGCGAAATCAATGGAATATGCACTGTTATCTACCATTGTGGCACAAAACGACAATTATAAATGAGTATTTGGGAAGAGTATCTTGTTATAGGATCATCACACCACCACTTATTCAATTCAATTGCACAGTAGCCAGGAACGTAAAGTAAATGACTCTCTAGATCACTCATGGGGACCAATTTAGAGCCCCAAAGAGAAAGCCAAATATCTGGTTTGTGCGTGTGCACTGGAGGGCAGGGTGTGGAGAGCACGGAGCGAGGAGGACAGCTGTCCACGGTGAAGGGCAGCGCCCAACAGCAGGTCCTGCTCTAAGGTGCTGCCAGGTTCACGCCAACTGCTCAGAGAGCAGATTCCAAACGTAATCCAAACAGAAGTGACAAAACCCAAAACCACAGGAGCAAACACTGGCTTTCAAGTGCTGTGGGAACAGAGACATTTGTTTAAGTAACCACTGTTTTAAAATTGCATACATAGTAACACCAAAATAAACAGCTTGCAATGCTGTTTATTTTAAGATACACAATAGTAATGTAAAGTGTGGCGTGCCCCAGATCCGGGGCGCACGAACAGAATTTACAGTTGTAGAGAGCCCTCCGAGGATCCAGCTACACTCCAGGACTGTCTACTTCCTGATTAGATAACAGCGAAGGTCAGAACGCATTGCTTTTTGTGCAGCAAAGAGCAAACAAGCCACCACAAAGACCCGGCTCCTCCCGCTCGCTGTGAATTATGAATCGAGTCCTGCGGAGAGCAGGGTTTGCCAAGTCTCCTCTACAAAGCGTGTATTAATCACAGGTCCTCAGGAGAGGTCAAGAGCGCAGTCTGACCGACCAGGGAGTGAGCCTCATCTGCGGACGGCGCTTCCCTCTGTCTTTCCCCTTCCCGCTCTACAAACTAAGGAAGGAAAAGAAAGAGAGGGGGGAAAAAAATCCTGAAAATACACAAGCTGGTTGGGCGCTGAAGCATATGTAAGACTGAACTCTAAGGAAAAACAGCTAGATCAAACAAACCTCACGCATGATCAAAATAAGAACTCAATTTGTGCTTTATTTTAGCCAGCTGAATAGTCCTCCCCATGCCTTCTCTGCTCCTCTTTTCTGCCTCCGTCCAGGTGTTTTGGGGACACAATCAGGGGGCCCTCATTTCAGGTTCTCCATTTCAAATCTTCAATAGAATCCAAGAGAGCTTTATTACTGCCCGAGTGTAGCCAAGGCCTATAATCCTAATGACATCACTGTCAGGACTTCTTGGTTTATCTCACTACGCCCCAAAGGAACTGGCCTTGACATGCCCCTGTGCCTTCACTGTCACCTGCTGTGTGTTATGGGGGTGAGATGCGAATTTGATCGTCTCCATACATACACTATAATTCCATACCCTTGATTTCTTGAAACTTTTATTTGTCCATAATTATAATCAAAAATATTTTTATTGTTTCCCTAAAAACTTCCTGCTATGGACTGAATGTGTCCCCCAAATTTTGTGTGTTGAAACCCCCACCCAATATTGTTATTTGGAGACAGGACTTTTAGGAGGTTATGAGGGTTAAATGAGATCATAAGGGTGGGCTCCCATTCCAGTAGGATAGGTGGCCTGACAAGAAGGGGAGAGAGGGCTCTTTCCCCAACATGAATTCTCAGAGGAAAGATCATGAAAGGATAGCCTTCGGCAACCCTGGATAGAGCCCCCATCCAACCCCCACCTGCTGGCACCTTGATCTTGGACTTTCTAGCTTCCCGAACTGTGAAAAACTGAATTTCTGTTTAAGCTGCACAGTCTGTGGTATTTTGTTTTGGCAACCCTAGCTAACTGATAAACTTTCCATGAAAGTCACTCATTTTTCCTCCTTACCAGTCCCTCTGGAATCCAGGATAACAGAGCTAGACAGTTCCCTCTTCCACTTCTTTTCTTATTCCCCGCTCTTAGCCCTGCCTCAGCACCTTTCTGGTGAAACCCACAGCATTTGCTGTCATTCCTCTCCACTCTTGTGGAGAGAAGAGGGCTGCCCTCTGAGCCACTCCCGCTTCCCTCCCAACATCGGTCTGTGCTGGACACCTGATTGTTGTTCCTCTCCACCCCACTGCTGGCCCCTAGTTTTTGTTGTTTTATTTTTGGGGCTTTATAGGGGGAGGTTGTTTGGTTTTCTTGTTATGTTTTTCTTTGTTATGAGACAGAGTCTTGCTCTGTTGCCCTGGGTAGAGTGCAGTGGTGTCATCACAGTTCACAGCAACTCCTGGGTGCAAATGGTCCTCCTGCCTCAGCCTCCCCAGTAGCTGGGGCTACAGGAACCTGCCACCATGCTTGCCTAATTTTTTTCTATTTTTGGTAGAGATGAGGTCTCAGTCTTGCTGGTCACAAACTGCTGAGCTCAAGCAATACTTTGCCATAGCCTCCCAGAGTGCTAGGATTACAGGAGCCACCACACCCAGCCCCTTGTTTTGAAGTACAGATGGGACAAAGACCCTTCTAATTATGTTGTCTCTCTTAATTCTACTGTCATCCATTTCTACTTAGCAGCCCTGGAATTCATCGCAGCTCCTAAAATTCTCCTTTTCTGTTTCTCTGCTCTCCCTCTTCATCTGTACAGGACTTGCCACCCCTCAGTGGGCTTCCAGTATTGCCAGTACACTAGCACACTTTATCTCTCCACCTATCCACACAGTTCTTTCCTAAAATCAAATTATTGCCTTGTATTGCAGTGTATATTTTACATAAATTTTTGAATGTAAAAAGTAAAAATGTCACCCAGATTTCACTAGCCAAGGATAATCCCTCATATGTTTTATATATATATTCATATATGTTTTCTTTTAAAAAACAGGAACTAAGGTTGGGCACAGTGGCTCACACCTGTAGTCCCAGCATTCTGGGAGGCTGAGGCAGGTGGATTGCCTGAGCTCAGGAGTTCAAGAACAGCCTAAGCAAGAGCGAGACCTTATCTCTACTAAAAATAGAAAAACCGAGGCAAGAGGATCGCTTGAGACCAAGAACTTGAGGGTGATGTGACCTATAATGCCACAGCACTCTAGTCAGGCTGCCAGAGTAAGAAAAAAACAACAAACAAACAAACAAAACAGAAACTATATCTATAAACTGCCTTATCTGTTTTATTTCCTAATACAATGTAGCAATACATTGAGAAATTTTTCCACATCTCAAAATATTTTTTAGAATCTAATTTTTAATGATCACATAATTCACAACATTCCATTACAGTCCCCAATAGCTGGGAACATACGTGATTTTCAGTTTTTAATCATCATAAATAACATCTCTCTATATAATCTTGCATAATTTCCGTGTATGCTTTTTATTATTTTTCTCCATGATAAACTCCTAGAAATTGAATTACTGGATCAAAGGACAAGAACGTGGTTAGTTTTTTAATACATATTACTAGTTCAAATTCCAAAACGAGGATGTCAAATTTTATAATCATTACTAAGATATATATTTCCTCCCATCTTAGACAAGAGTGGGCATTGTAATTTTTTTATTCTTTCTTAATTTCTATCAAATAAAAATTAGTTGTGATTTTTTAATGTATTTGGTTACTGATAACACTCATTATGGCCGCTGGTATTTCTTCTTTGGGGAACAGACCTATTCATCTTTGCCTTTTTATCTATTTCACTTTTTACCTTATTGATTTGTACAATGTTTAATTTACTTGGGACACTAATCCATTGCCTGTTTTATGATGCTGCTCATGTTTTTTTCCTGTTTAAAGTTTGCCTTTATTTTGTTTATGGTGTTTTCTTGGCATTCAAAAGCTCCTAATTTTTATTTTTATTTAATTTAATCTAGCACCATGTTTTCTTCATAATTTCTTTGCTTTTATGCTCTGAAAGCATTTCACTGAACAAAGGAAAGAGAACTACATCTATGTCAAAACCTCTTAAATGTGGAACTTATTTTGATGGGGACTACCGATTATTTTTTATAAAAATAGTTACACCATTATCTAAAACCATGAATTGGATTATTTTTTTCTCCTCAACTGACTTGAAGTGATGCCTTTAAAATTAATCAATTTCTGCATCTCTGTGGGTTGATTTGTGAACTCTTATTTTGTTTAAATGATCATTCTGCTTATTGTGTAAGTCAATGCCACACCCTGTAGCTTTATCACACATTTCAGTGATTGATATTCAGTGCAAGACTGCCCTCGTTTTTCTTTTCCAAAAATAACTTGACTTTTCTTAGTTGATTCATGATCAGATGCTCTGTCGAACTGTTTTTCTGTCATGATCCCAGGAAAGAATATCTCACTGGCATTTTTACTTACTGGTCCACCGTTTCAGGAATTCTCTAGCCCCCTCCCTCTCGCCCGAGTTATCGTCCCAGGCTCAGACTTTCCCAGTTGTCTGCTCTCCGTCCCTCCATCCCGCCTGGGAAAGGAAGAGACACGTGCAGAGGCGCCCCGCCCCACGTCAGGGCCTTCCACGCTCGCTCGTGGCCACACCCTCTACAGTTTCCATCTTTGGGTTAGTTGAGCTCTTTTCTCAATTCCCTCAGCTTTCTCCTGTCTTTACGAAATGCATCTCTCTCCTCTGTACCTTTCTCCTTGTGCTTAGGCCCCATCCTCACTGGCTTCCCTTTTCGGGACAGTGCATCACCCCCTGTGACTCTGTCCACCCCCACACCTTCGCCTCCCTCCGCCGATGCACTGCTTCACCCGAGTCCCCTCTGCTGGGAAACCCTGCCACCCCACACATCGCTCTGCTCTTCCTTTGTTTCCTCCCAACTTTGCCTACTAAGTCATCACTCTGTCAAATTCAAAAGTAGACCATGACATTCAAGTGCCAAATCCAAAGGCTTATTTTTAGCCACCATTGCCCTTGATCTTTCTACAGAATCTATTTCCTCTACTTTGAAACTCCTTCCCTCTTCATATGATCTAATTATGCTCCTACTGGTCTGATGTCTTTATCTCTGCTCATTACTTTGTCTCTTCCCCCCTTTAAATGTCCTCTTCAAAAACACTCTAACCTCCTTCTCTCTCTGTTCTGTCTCCTTTTCTAACCTTTATCCAATGCCATGGCTTCAAGCGTTACTTCTATAAAGACTAGCCCCAACTTGCAAACTATAGTGCCACCATCTCCAACTTCCAAAGAAGGTCTCCTATCTGCATATCTGGCTAGTGGGCCTCAACATAAAGCCTCAATATACCTTTGAAGCCTTCCTCACTATTCTCCCATTACTATTCTGTGCTTCAGCCAAAATGGATTCTGTCTAAAGAGCTATAACATTTGCATATCTCTACGTAGAATCATAGGAAGCTTGATTATCCAAATTGAAACTCTCTCAGGGCAGAGGAGGCACTGACCTCTCCTTGCTCTGAGACAATTCTGCCGTCTATCACACACAGGATTACACCTTTCTAAGGATGGGCCTATGAAGTTACCATTTTAGAGATGTCAAACCTTTCTTCCCCCACCAGCTTAGCCAGGATGACAAGTGGTGGCTGATGGAACAGTTAGTTCTCAGGGCGAAGAGTTTATGGCAAAGAACAAAGATGCCCAAATCCCCAACAAGTTGTAGTAACACCAGTGAGGATGAGTTCATTGTGACATTAGTTTGCAATCACCCACTTCTCTTACATTTGAGTGTACCAATTTCCAAACTTACTGCATGAACTGTATGAACAGTCCTTCTTTTTGTACAAATAGTGCTATCTGTAGGATTTGACTCCCATTCCAGATTTAGGGCAAAGGAAACAAGTACAACATTTTGCCTTTGAAGACTGTTCAGGTTTCATGGAGCTAAGGCAGAGTTGAATTAATTATTTTGGTGGGTTACATGAAAACATTAATGTATAACATTTTATAGCTGCCTAGTATTTTGTCCTTTTCAGAGGGCTAGTTCTAATCTTAGCTAACCCGCAAAAGAATGAGGTGAGAAAGTGGGCACTCAGATGAATTAAATGACTTGTCCAGAACCAAAATGCTGTCCTGAGACTAGGGTTCTGGTCAGGGTTTTCCACATGGTCCTAACTCTGCTGTCTCTGATACATGGCCTTATAAACAGGAAGGAGTTCTTTCACTGTGCCCTGAAATGTTTGTTTGTCTTTATAAACACAAAGAGTTAACAGATTGGCCTCACTATCTAAAGGCAAAAAAAAAAAAAAAAACGCTGAATTTTTTCATAAATTACAAACATTTCCACTTTCTGCTCCAAAGGGTCAAGCCCTAGATTCATGAGAATTTAGGCTCACTACTTTAATTTAACTGATTACATGTACATTTCAAAGAAGCATGGGAGTATGTAAGACAACCATTGACAAAACAGTATACATATATAAGGACCTTCAAACTTGCTGCACAAAAAAAAAATTCAAACTATTTTTAAAGGATTGCCAGACTGACAACAAAGGTCATGTTTAAAACTGATGCCTTTCCATATGGTCATATTTGATTACCACTTAAGCAGTTCACCCAAAAACACAAAAGTTTCACTATTAAGCCCAAAGAGGGGTCTTTATCAAAGTGTCAGTGAGATTTTGCCACATCAGTTTAAACCTGTGGCTTCCCAGAAACGAACACAAAATTGAGACCAGTTGTTGACTAACTGAGTAATAATATCTCCACGTGCCCATTGCCCTCTTACCATTTTTTTTTTAAATCCACTGTGAGGCAGGGTTTAAAACAAGTGTAACAACTCATGAGCTGCCTGCAGGTATCTTGAAACACTGAAATGGAACCTATAACTTTTCACCATAGGAAAAAAAATAGGACTGCTTTTATAGAGAGTTCCAACACGTCTCCAAACCTACGGGGAATAATCCAGCATTCATCTCTCCTAGTGATAAAAGCCTTTTTCCTTTTAAAGGACTAGTGTAGCACCGCTGCAGTACACTTGGGTTGTTTATTATCAGCTAATGATGGGGTCACATCATGTATTCTGGGTAAGAAAAAAGCTAATTTCCAATTGTAGTCTGACCTGAGTCATGGGAGTATCCTTTTCTAAATTATTAGTCATGGAACTGCCAGATAGTTCCCAGCCAAAACATTTGTGATGGTAGGAGAATGATGCAAGAAGAAAATAAAGGAATCTAAAAAGTACATTATAAGGTTATAACTGAGGTATTTAAATTAAGAGTAGCAACAAGATTTGGTACAGGGATTTCAAGAGTCAATCTCCATTTTCCGGCTGTTAGGCAAATAAGATATGAGTAAATGGGGGGAGGGAGTGGGAAAAGGGCTGATTAGTGGCCCATGTTAATTTTTTATAATGCTCAGAATAAATAGATAAAATTTTCTTCATTTCTCGTCAGCTCGGAGTCCCATGATACTATTTCTTGAGTTGTAATTTTGTGTGTGTGTGTGGACAATCAAGTCAGATTCAACAAATATTCATGTAATCTATTATAACCAAGAAGTAAAACTATAGTTTAAGAAAAATTATCTGCCATTATATTGTGACTTGACAACATATCCACTATTAGATAAAAACAACTTAAATTAGTTCTGGCAGATTTGGGACTTGGCAGTTCAGAATATGAATAGCAAATGTAAAAGCATGAAAATGGCATTACTATTATGTTTTAAGAGGATAATACACCTTTAAAGGGTGCCAGTGATTACTGTGCACACTGTAAACAACTGCTGCCAATCAATTTAGAAAGTGGCACGGAGCACACAAATGTAACAACGCAAATTCCATTCAACCAACCTAATGCTTCCTGCCCAAGTCACTATTTCTTAACAGGAGAAAAGAGGCTGGATATCATCTTTACACTTCATAATCTGCTCCAAATTGCAAAAACAGACTATAGCATGGAAAAGACAGGACATTTCCAGCAGTCCTCTGAAATCTGTGCAGTAATACTGTCTAAAACCGAAATTAGTCCTGAATGTTAAGTCCACTTTATGACTCTCTTCCTGCAGCAAAGCTTAGGGACAACCAGTGTTCTCCTAACACAGTCAACTTAGCCATTAACTCCCAGTAACTCCAGACTTCACAACAGAATGTACTTGCAAATTGTGGTCATGTGGATGAAAAAATGGACATTTTTCCTATGATCTGAATGAATATTCAGGGATCTCACTAACAGCATTTAATGGCACTTTATTCTTGGAGTTTTTAAACAGCTGAATATTCACTATGCACACACCTTCTATTTTCCTTTATTCAAGGGTCCTCAATTCCCCATCTCCTGGAATTCGTTCACATATTTTTGAATAATTAAAGTGACAATTTATGAAATTGGGTGCTAAACTTTGAGCTAATAACTATTTTAGTTTCTTTTTGATGGTGATATATGAAGCATCTGATTCTTCAATCTCCTCACTCAATGATCTGAGTTTTTTTAAGTAGGTTTTACTTTTTTAAGCTCACAGCAAAATTGAGAGGAAAGCACGGAGATTTCGCACACGCTTCCTGTCCCCATACATGCAGAGCCTCTTTCATTATCAACATCCCCGTACCAGAGTGGTACATTTGTCACAGTCAATGAACCCACTCTGAGGCAGCATTGTCATCAGAGCCCACAGTTTACATTTGGGTTCACTCCTGCTGTTGTGTAAGCTACAGGTTTGGGCAAAGGTATAATGACATGTAGCCGCGATTAGAGGGTCACACTAAGTCACTTCACTGCCCCCAAATCCCTCTGTCCTCTGCCTAACATTTACTTATTTTTGAAATGTGTCTGTCAGTTAGTAGGTCCTAGTCTGGGGGACAATTGTCTTAGTCTATCTCTCTGATGTGCTTCGACATGTCTTGCGATGTTTTTGCATCGAGGAGACAGCACATTTCATCACCCCCATGAAAAGCCACAGCACCTCCACTGTACTGGAGACTTTACCTCAAAGTCACTCAGAACCATGTGAACAAAGGCTGCTGAATTCCAAACACATGGGTCTTTCCTATGCAGAAGCCCTCGTCTTCCCATTTTAAACACCAAATTGGGACTACAAGCAAAGGGTTATGACACAGCAGTATGCAGTTTTTCCCCCCCAAGAGAGACAAAGTAAATTCAGTTGCAATTTTCTTTCTTCTTGAGGAGTTTCTAGGCTTCGACACAACATTAAATTTTTGGCCTGTCTCTTTAATTTGAGAAATTGTAAAAACGACGACAGATGGCACACAGAATTGACTTATGTCCTCTATTCTTTACTGAAGAAGGGAGTGCACAGAAACTTTGATAAAGGCAGCAGCTACAGTAGGCAGGTTGTTATTAAAATTATCTAGTGGCTGTGGGCAGCTAGCATCAGAAGCTTCAGGTTTTCTTTTGTATATCTTTAAAACCAACCAAGACTGTTGCAGGTCGCCACTGGTGATCACAGTCCCAGTGCTCAGAACCTTCCTGGTACCAATCAAGACATGATGGATGTGCCATTAGCTCTGAACCTTGGCCACCTCCGAAATTACCCGTCTTCCTACCCCAGTCTCCTGCCCCCCATCCCTCAAAATCATTACGAAATAGGAAGAACACTCAAGCTTACGGCTAATTGGAAACATTGCAAGAGAAGAGGAAAGCTCGGGACAGCATGTCCACAGGAAAATAAATCACCCAGCATTGTTATTTAACACATTGTGACATCATTTCCTGAAATTAAACAGAGATGACACCGGCTCAGACGGTCTCCAGTATAAGGTTCCATTCAAATAATTCACAGATGTTTTCTCCCGGCAGGCAGAAAAACAATGCAAAGGCTGAAGCTAGGGCGGCCTCCCTGAGTGTGCGGGAAGCTCTCCCTGCTGGCCTTTCTCAGCTGTGTGTTCTGCATATGCGCTTCCCTGTCAATGGTTCTCAGCCCACCAGCTCCGCTTGTCTTCAGGGCCCATGTGAGAAAGCCCATCTCTCACAGTCTGAGAAAGGGCAACATTTCATATTTGGTATTAATTTGGTCCAGAGCTATGGGTATTAAGTCTACTGGTCTCAGAATCAGGAAGGCACTAATTTCCAAACAGAAATAACTAATATCCATTCAGTGAACGATTCAAGGTCTTCAAAAGGATGTCTAAGAATAGAAATGACCACAGTGTCTCCATGGATACCCTTGTGGAGGTGAACAAGTGGAGAGACTGGGGCAGCAATGAACAAGGTGCACAGTGCCACATCTCTGACCCTTGGTGATTCCCTAGGGTACCAGACATCTCAAGCATTCAGAATCCCAAGCATATAACCAAAAGACCGAAAGAGTCGGCATTTGTGTGGCACCTTACAACCTACACACTGACTATGTTATGCAAACCCACAGCAACTTGGGCTCTAAATAGGGCATTTTATTTACTGTTTTCATTTTGAAAGTAAGAACTAAGTTCAGAGAGGTTGAAAAACTTACCCAAGATCAGAGTTTAAATCCAAGAATCTTCTCATTTCACATTTGGTGATTTTATTTATTTATTTATTTATTTTTTGCCAGAGTCTCACTCTGTTGCCCAAGCTAGACTGCTGTGGCATCAGCCTAGCTCACAGCGACCTCAGTCTCCTGGGCTCAAGCCATCCTCCTTCCCCAGCCTCCCAAGTAGCTGGGACAAAAGGACACCTGGCTAATTTTTCCATTTTTAGTAGACACGTGGTCTCATTCTTGTTCAAGCTGGTTTCAAACTCGTGAACTCAAGGAATCCTCGTGCTTTGGCCTCCCAAAGTGCTAGGAATACAGAAGTGAGCCATGGAACCCAGCCTGGTAATATTTTTTTTTTCTTTTTAAATCATATCGTGCTGTCTCACAGAGAGGCTAGACCTTTACACCCTGAAGAAGCAGGCAGCTCTAGATTCTGTTCATGTACTAGAACCCATATGGTGGAAAGCAAGCATTCTCTTTAAAAAGCCGGCCCAGTGGAAGCATTCTTAACTGTTCTGCAACCTGTGTCTCCTCCACATCCCATCCTGCCCCCCAAGGCTCAGCAGGACGCTCTGGCTTTCATTGGCACCAGGACTCCCCGATGCTATCACCTGGCATCAATGAGCAGCCCCTGAATGTTTACACGGCTGTGAGAAGGAGGGGTTCGGACCATGTTCTCTCCCACTGAGAGGTGTTTGGATTTCTTTGGCAAAATCTGGTCTCCCCATCTCCCACAGTCCCAGGAATGAGTGTGGTAACTTTAGATGCCCACGTCCACTGGTCAAAGCCTCCTGCTAGCCATTTAACTAGATTAAGATAAGAATATTAGAGTGACTTCATATTACATACTTCTTATAGGAGCCAGGCATGAAGCTCAGTGGTTTGCGATATTTCAGTTACTCTTTACAATAAGCTTACGAGGTGGGTCTAGAATTAGCCTCATTCAACAGATATGGAAAATGAGGCTTAGAAAGGGTAGTGGCTCAAGATCAAAAATCTTCAGTGTTGCAGCTTCCAGGCTCTGCGCTCTTAACCTCTACATTGTACGGCTTCATTTCAGAAGACAGGCCATCTGGATCTTCACAAGAGGCAGAGAACTGGTTAAAAGACAAAATAGCCTATGTCTTTCTCTGTCTCTGTCTCCCTCCCTTCTTCTCAAGTGTGTGTGAATGTGCCTGTACACAATAACAAATTTAAAGTGACTAAGTTTACTGTCACATGGTCCCGATGAACTCCCTGGAGAAAAGAGATCTGTGTTTCTTTAATATAACATGGAACTGCATTTATACACAACTTGGGTGTAATGTCTCTGCAGAACGATATACTTTAAAACATGTCTTCATTATCAAACCGGGACCTTGATACAAATTCCATAAAGCAGATTCCAATAGGCAAAGAGTGAAATCAGTGGACACCTGAGAGGCAGGGCCACCCCCTCTCCCCCGAGACAGACAGGGGACAGAGCATTTTGCCAGGAACGAAGGGCAGAGATTTTAGAACTTACAGTCTCAAGAAGGCTGCAAGTTCTGAAATAAAGATTTAAATGAGATTTGCTTCTGATTCTGCACACATTTTTTAAAGAAGCCCTCACATCTCCTACGTGTGAGCACTATCCCTATGTTTTCAAATAAGAAGACCTTGAGTCAGAAGCTGGTATGAGCAAGTGGTGCCTTTGTGTGTGAGCACTTCCTGTTTTTATTCCAGGACCAAATAGATTCTTTGCAGCACAACCAGGGGAGCTCTCGAAGGTGGCAAGTGGAGGTGCCTGAGAGCTTAATCGAGCACACTAAGGGCTCCTTGGCGTGGAGGAGTTTTTCATGGTTATGAATAAACCACCAGCCTGGGTATTATTTCTTGCTGTTTCTTTCTTAAACTATCTTTGAAGTCAAATGAATACAGTTGTAATGGCAGGCTTATTTTTATGATATCATAATCTCCATGTGTTAGCAAAAGGCATATACTTCCCTAGGATTTCCCTAAGTTTTTTTTATTTTTGCCATTGGGTCCTTTCCAGCAAAAGCATATACATTTCTAACACAGCCTTTCTCCCATCTTCACTAGATTTCTTAGGCTGAGAAGCCAGGCAGAGCCATCAGCCAATGGAAAAGGGTAGTGGTACATAAGGACGTTTTTGCTAGTTGAATTTCTAAAAGAAAAAAAAAAGGATTTATTTCTTTAAAATTGTTGCAAGTTTTTTAAAAGGGATTTTTCTAATGAAAATTTTGAAAATAGGTTGTTAGAAGCTAGAAAGTAAAGATTTAGACTCAGATTTAGCAAATTCAAAGTACTTAACTCTGAATACGGAAACTCTTCAATTCATCAAATAGCTTAAATATAATCAATTAGCTGCAAGTTTGTTACCTTTGCTCCTAAAGTTGATGGTGCATAGGAATTTGAGAGATTGTTTTAACTGTAACAGTTGAAATAGAATTTGTTCTTCCAAGAAAATTGAAGGTGAATAATTTTTGTCATATTGAGACTAAAACTTAACAATTGCTACAGTTGGCCTTTGTTGAGGTGGGCTTTTTTTTTCCTCTGGGCCTTTTGAGGTATTCAGAATAGGTGACAATAGCTTGCAGTTGAGAACATATGTAGAGAGACCCCTGTGGCTTATTGGGAAAAGTTGCTCCATGCTGGTTGGGTGTTTGGAAAAAAAAAAAATACAACCAGAGTTCTTTTATGTTCTCCTGGTTAATGAATGCATGAATGTCAAAATGGGCCAATGGCCCATTCAGGGGGCAAAGCCTTAGCAGCCCCCTTCTTTAAGAGCACATCCTGAGATGCAAAATACATTTGCTTAATAAATTAAAATAATGAGATAATTCAATTAGCTTCTTTTTAAAAAAAGAAAGAAAAAGGGTACATCGGGGATTATTGTAATACAAGAACAGGTCAGACTGCACAAAAGGGAACAACCAGTTTGAAATAATGTTAAAGAGACTAATAATGGAGGGATGCACGTTGAATCATGCACTTGTAAAGAAATTTACATGAAATAATAATTTAGACTACATCTATTTTCAGTGAGCTACAGCCAACATTTCACTTTGAAAGTTGAAATTAATTAAATGACAGAAAAATATACTGGGGCATCTCTACTTCCAAGGACTTCCTCATGCCTGTTAGTGCATGTAAGAAAAGAAGATCTAAATTAACATGTCGCTAGTTAGGGGTCTCTATTCTTGGTTCCTGAGCTGGGAATTACTGCTGAGTAAATCTTTCAGCTCATTAAAGATGGGAAAGTAAAAGTTTTACAGGACTATCCTCATCAAAGTTACTGAACCTCTTCTCTGCTGTGGGAGTGAGTGTGGATGAAGAGGGAAAACATTTTCAAAGGGAAAGTCGAGGACATTTTCCTGACGGTAAAAGGGAGGCTCAGAAAAGGCAGGGAGGAGACCAGAGAGGAAGACTGGAGACAAAGCCCGTGGGAGAAAGTAGCAGAAAGGGCACGGGAAGGAGCCTGTCAATCCCGCCATGTGGCCTTCTCTTTGGAACAAGATGAGGAAAAGGAAGGCCTGCTAGAGAATCCTGCTGACTGAACCGAGGTTCAGCCAGTACAGAAGAAAACTGAACTTGAAATGCACACTTCCCAACTCCCACGGCTCAAGCCATTTGAGTTCTTCTCCCCATCCGAGGAGAGGCATTCATTAAAATGTTTAGTTGGACAGAGGGCTCTGCACAAAGCCTTGCTTACATTTAACTAGATGAAAGCACTTCTGCACTGAGGATACAGTCTCACAGTTGGTCTGTGGCACAGCAGAGCTACAAGTGCCCAGGAATCAGTGGCCACCCACAAATCTCAGCCAGTGGCCGGGCACGGTGGGCACAACCCTGGGCAGGGAGGTGGGAGACCGGCATCGACGGCTCGGGCCGCTTCCCTAAGAGCTTCTACTCACAGAGTACAGATGGGTGGTCTTCTCTGTGCGGGAAGGCTGGGCTAGCAGTGAGCTTTAAATACAAGAAATCAGCACTTGGCTTCTCCATATCTTTCCCCTTTGACTCTGAGTGCACTGAGGCAGAGATCATGAGATTCCTATGCAACCACAAAGGAGATATTCCTTATGGCAAAGTCATCAGAGGGTGAGAAAAGCCCAGATTTGGGGACTTTGAAGGCTTGGGTCCTGCTCTCAGCACCATTCCGCTGGCCACTTCCCTTTCTGGGTCTCGGTTTCCTCATCTGTAAACACCGCAGCTGAACACTCAGAGGTTTTACTATTTTTTAACATTGGTTGGGAGAACAGGGAGGTTGACAACCCATGCAGGTGTTTGCTTGGAAAGTCACTGTTGAAGTCTTTATTTCTGGCCAAGGAAGGAAGACAGGGAGGAAACCAAACAGGTGAGCAGGTCGGGAGGAAGCAGCCTGCCTGCCATGGTGGAGGCGACCCTGCTTTTCTCAGTTGCTACTCTAACCAAACAAACCTGCGTTGAAAATGAGAAACCCCTCCCCTCACACTCACTCGACTTCCAAATTAAAAACATTTTACAGGTTAGTAAATCTCCAGCTGAGGTGATGTAGCAAAGAACAGCTGTGAAGTAATTTTGATAATGATGAGAATAATGACCACATGGCAAGGTTCAGGGCTTTGCTGTTGCAGCTTCAGTGCTCCTGAATAGATAAAAGTGATTAAATACTCCTGATTATCCCTGACCAATATGTAATGGATTTACAGCCCTTTCAATTAGTCAGTATTTGCTTAGGACTCATTATTTTGTCTTTGGTTAAGTAATCAGCCCAGAGACCGCATGTTCTGTCTAATTCCTCTGAGCCGAGTCAGTGCAGGGCGCTGACCTTTGAAATGGCCATAGCTGCAAGGCAAGAATAACCACTACGTCGTGGCCTCGTTGGTTCTCCCAGCTAATCCCGACACCACAGGCCAGATCGATACACCTTAGTTTGCTACTAATGTCCTTACATCAGAATGGCCGATTTAGGAACGTGAATCTATCACTTCCCTCCCCACCGGTGCTCCACCCCTATGCCCTTTGCAGCTCTGTGAGAGGCGCAGATCAGCAGCCACCACCATGAATAAAAGTGGAGCCTTGTCCTGGACCCATGACACTGTAACTAATGTCATTCGGCATGGCAACACACAAGTTGGATAATCAAAGAAGACCTTCAACTTTCAATGTGCTACTCTATTTTCAAAGTATTGGCTTAAACAGAATGGCCTGAAAACAGTATTATGGAGCAAGAAACACGCTCTGACATTTTTACAATTTTCCCAGAATTTCCCAATGAGCAGTAAAATATAAGCATGCTTCGTTCCCCTGTAAAAACATATTGTAATTTTTTTGTCATGAGAGTCTTAGAGTCAACAATACACATTTGACACATAAAACAGGAGGATAAAGATAAATTGTTACTTCAAAAATGTTGTAATGGTTAAACCTTTCCCAGAAGCGAATTGGGTTAGCTTTTAAGATAATGGACTTGAACAGCTAAAAAAGCATCTTCAATGTCCACCTTACAAACAAAGGCATTACAGCACCTATAATCCTTCTGCATTTGTCATATAAATACATGACATGTTTGTAAACTGCTTCAGTGATTAAAGATGCACCTGATACTGTCAGCTTAGACGGGCATGTGGCAAGGTGCTTTTTTTTGCCTCTTAGAAGAAACAGCTTTTGTTAATAGTGTAATCAGAAGTGTATGGATTCAGGAGCTCCTTACAGCCATTTCCCTGGGTTGCACTTGCATTCTCTGAAGTTGCTCGCCTACCTTTTAGTATAAATAACAAATTTACTAATATACCATTTAGGGTCCTAGATCTTATTGCATAAAGTCCATTCCTGGCCTTTTAAAACAAAAGTCTGCTACTTTCTTAGAGGGTGCTTTTCCGATGGCAGTAGTTGACAAAAATCTTAATCTCCTTGTTAGCCATCAGCTCTTAAGAAAGAGAAAACAGACAATTTTCTATAAAAATCTGTATGACACTGTATCACTCGCTAGGAGAACTCAGCAAAACAACGCAAACTTTGTTTTTTCTCTTTCATCTTGACTTACTGTAAGATGCTGGAAGAGCCACGCTCTCATGATATTTGTTGCTACTTTGGGAAAAATGCCTCTTTTCTTCTGGCGTTTCTTGTCCTTGTCCGGATCATCGTCGTCACCTGTACCAGGTGAAGCTACGCTGTTGTCTAAACCATCCCCTAGCAGAAATAAATAAAAATACATTAGAGGAAAAGCAAGGCCGCCAACAACAACATGCAGCTAATGACGGGCTCAGCTACGCTTGTTGAAAGAAATCCATTAAGCGGGTATATTCTCTTTCATTAAAGTATAATTGGAGACAAATATGTAAAAGACAAAATTAAACCAAGCCTCTTCAAATGTTAATTTTGTGTGTCTCACACTTGCCCATATCATTAATTCAATTATAATTGTGCCCTTGACACAGAGCAGTAGCTCTTTGTCAATTATGGAATCCAATGTGGGAAAACCGCCATCAGAAAACCCATTCGGTGGAAATGCAGCCCCATGCCCATAGTGAACACATACTGTAGGGCAATCAAGTTAAATGTTCTGTAGTCTATATATTCTAGGCTGCCTGCATAGGTGACAGTAACTGTGTCACTGTTCATTGCACATAACGCACTGCCTGCTCAGCCCCTCCTAGAACTGTCACCTCCTAAGCACGCACATTCATACACTCCTCATGTGACCCTGCACTCTGCATTTGCATGACATGAAAACTTTTAGCTCTCTGCACCACTGATCATTATCATGGAAAAAAAAAAGATACACATCAAGGTAGGGTGCTCACTTAATCAGAAGTTTCTATCAACATCTTTCTCTTCTGTGCTTTTCTCTGGCATTAATTGTGCATTAGCAAAAATCATTTACTTTTAACAGTCATAGTTATTTTTTCTTGCCCTCCGGCAAAAATGCCTTGAAAGCCTGCCTGCAGGGCATCTAAATTATGTATCTGAAAAACTCTTCTGGCAAGGCATTGCAGGACCCCTACTTTCTTAAAATTCATACGAGCACGTCTTCCTGTTTTTGGGAAGGCATCAATCAAGAGCAGCAATCTATGCCATATCCCTACATTAATATTTGAACTAATAACTTTAAAAAAAGGAAAGAAACAAGATCCGACTTGTGGCATAATCAAATGCAAAATAAATGAAGAATACGGGGACAGCACTGGGGCTTTATAGATGGCTGTGTTTTCCTTGCACATCATTAGCCTGGAGCCACACGAAAGAGGAAAACACAGAAGTGGAGAGTTTATGCTCCCTGCTGGTGTTTAAGAAGCCGGGGTCCTGGAAGGACATCTGGGAATTGCGCTGAGATGGGGGTTTTTGTAATTTAAGAATAGACAGTCATTAACAGTAAATGCCATAAATCCCATGCTAAGTAAAAACCTTGTCCAAGAAAGCCTAAAACAATAAACTCTGTGCTCAATGTAGCCTGAGCTGGACGCTCTGTAGCTTCCCGAGGAAGGCCACAGATCCATCAGCTCATTCCCAGACCTGCTCGCTCCTCTCGGATTGTGCTTCGCGTCGGACACAGACATCCTGCCCGCCCTGCCGCTGGAATTCTAACTTCTGGGTCTGCTCCGTGGGCTTCCCTGTACCTGATCTTTTCCTTTCTTGCCAGGGAGAAAAAAAAAAAAAAAACCTCAACCCTTTTTGACCAGAGAAGCAGAAAAGCCACAGCAAAGAACTGGCAGATTAATTTTATTGACATTTCCATTTTCACTGCAATGCGATACCCTCCATCACATGGAAGAGATGACCCTCACTATTTACAGACTGACAGGCCACTTCATTACAACCACCCTGCCCCAAGGCAAAGCAGCTCCCTTCCATCTGCCCAAACGCTAGAGCATGACCCCGAAGTTGCTGTTCTCTTTTTCTTTGCCTTCTGTTATGATTTTTTTAAAAAAGACCCCAAATAGTCAAAGAACGAATCAATGTACGGGGAAACAAAAGGCATTTGACTTTTGGAATACTGGACCTATGAAGCCTGGTCTGCATCTCTCTACCCTCCTGCACACCCACGGACACCAGGGGGTCGCCTGCACAAGGGGACCCCGCGTGCGCGCACACCCACACACCCCCCGCAAGCTCTCGCAGGGAACCGAGCACACGCTTTCCACCATGCCAAGGAACTGCTGCAAGGCAAATTCTCACCCACACTAATGGCTTCTGACTGCTCCTTGGCAACCCCAGCATTTTAACCTGGGTGGATGTGCTCTCCAAAATACAGACACCGGAGCCATCTCATCAGCTGTTCATGTGACACAGATGGAGAGCGGCTATTAGGAGCCAGGCAGCGGGCCTTGGGGATCTGAGGTGCTGTTCTATAGCCTAAGGCGATTTTGAAAAGCAGTACCCGGAGATGAGGAAAAAAAAAAAATCCACACTGCAAGTGCAAGTTTGAAGTCAGTCAGTCTGTCTGTCTACCTACCACGGATAAAGATATCTTTGTCTCTCCGTATGAAATCTATGTGGGCTATCGGAATGTACATTTCAGATAATGTATGTATGGAATAACTCTTCCCTCAATGTCTTCCAAATATAAAAACACGCTCTGTAAACAATGCCTGTGTGTATATATTTCTTCCTAAGCACATATGGTTTCTGTGTATATGTTTAAGCTGAAATTGTCAGGATTTTGTTAAAATCTCATTTAGCTTTCTTTGATAGATTTTTGAATATACTTATTTTAAAGGTTAATGGTTTAATTGAAGGAGGTTCAAGGAAAAAAGTCATTTGCCTTTTTAACCCAATCAATGACCTTAAAAATGAGAGAGAGCATTCCCACAGTGCATTTCTCTCTTGCTTAAAAGCAAAGAGGGCTGGTAACACCTTCAAACTATATGATTCACTATATTTAGCTAAGAAAAAATATAGCTAGATTGAGCATCCTGTGACGACTGACTGAAACTGGAGAAGACAGGAGTATTACATGAATTTTAATATAAAGCAGTCCACTTTATGTAAGTGTTGTAAAATGTTTGAATTTAGATCCAGTATAGCAAATAGTTATAAATAAAAATGTGTCTAGTTTTGTATTAATAACTAAATATTAGACCCCAGACTTTAAAATTAGCATTACTATTTATACTTCCATAAAGCAAGGAATTTTCCTCTCTCAAATGCAACAATAAATGTGATTGCCTTTTTCTCCAATGGACTGCGGACCAACTCCAGCAGAGAGAACAGCATTGAGAACATTTTGGGGGCTGGATGCGGCTATAAGCACACCTATAATCCCAGCACTTTGGGAGGCTAAGGCAGGAGGACTGCTTGAGGCCAGGAGTTTGAGACCAACTTGACAAGGTAAGAAGACCCCTATATCTACAAACATAAAAAACTTAGCCCAACGTGGCGGCACATGCCTGTCGTGCCAGCTACTCAGGAGACTAAGGTGGAAGGATCACCCAACCCTAGGTATTTGAATTTGAGGCTGCAGGGAGCTATGATAGAGCCACTGTATTCAGCCTGGGTAGCAGAGAAAGACCCTGACTCAAAAACAAATAAACAAGGACGTTTTTCAAAGGCAATGGTGTGAGCTGCGAGATCATGAAAGTGTAACTCCAAGTAGACATTTTGTTCAGGCTGTGTATGTATGCCAGGTAGCTGGCAATCTTCGGCACATGTGTCCAATGAGTGTATGTGGGTATGTGTCAAAAGGGGTGTGTATAACCAGCGTGACTCCACATGCCAAAGGAGGTACAGAAGATAATAGCATGCATCTCAGCATCTGCAGTTAGGATTCAAAAGTGTGGACTCCCTGGGAGCTGGAACTGTTTCTTGTTTGACCCTGAGAATACCTCCATGCGTGACCTGAGCAGATGCCCAACAACTGTCTGTTGAGTGAGTGAATGAACTTAATAAGGAGCTTCTTCCAGGACCTTCCCCCTTTTCTTGACTATTCTCTCACCAGGGCGACTGCACTTGTTATGATACCTAAAGGGGGAAAGGCTGTTCCTCTGGAGCAGCTGGCTGGGTTTCCTGTGTGCATGCAGGGTGGCTTTAACCATGCCAGGGATGGTGCTTCTTTGAAGAGTTCAGCACCCATAGGGCCTTTTTTGAGAAGCTGAACCAAGGCCCATTCCACCAGCACTGCCACCTCTGAGGATGAAAAGCTAAATAAAGCAATACTGGACATGCTTCTTTAAAAAGGCTGTGAATCCCTTGACCGAAGGGCATAGTCTAAATTTGGGGCAAAAATACTCAAAATAGATGTGCAGTAGTGGAATATCTCGTGTGTGACCATGGAAAGAAATACTCAAAGTATATGGATAGATAAATTTGCAGTGGATTAAATGATCAAGGGCGACTGTGAAAGACACAGGTTCTGAAAGCCTCATCCCAGACACACTGGGATGTCTCACCCAGACCTCCTCATCAACATACCCCAGGCCAGAAACCAGAAATTTGTATTTCTGACAAGTTCTGTGGATTTCTCTTATGTAATCAGCCCAGCACTGCTTTTGTAACTGGCTTTTGGCCCCTGAACTAGATGACCTAACTGGAAATGAGACCCAACCTCAGTAACAGGGTGGTAGTTCACATTCTCCTTTACTCCCATGAATGAGCTTAGTGTTCACGCACAGTAACTACCTCTGGCCTTATGACTATAGGAAAGCCATAGTGTTTTTCATCACATGGACAGGCCACCATAATGTAACCCCACCCTAATCCGGTGATAAGGCTTAAACAGAAAGAAAGAAGCAGTAAAACATGGTCTATCAAAATGAGGACCAGAGAAGCATGAATCCCATGAACTCAAGTTTGATATGAGGACAATTAATGACAATTATTGACATGGTGGGGGTGAGGGAAGGGGAGAACAGAGAGAGAAAGAATGAGGGAGGGGTGGGGAAAGGAAGAGCAAAGAGAGGGAAGGAGCGAGGGGGGTGGGGTCTTGGGGCCTTGGTGTGTGCCACACCTTTTGGGGGCAAAACTCGATTGTAAGAGGGACTTTACCCAACAAATGCAAATAGTGTAACATCGTTTCTTGTACCCTCAATGAATCCCCAACAATAAAAAAAAAAAAAGATACACACAAAAAAAAAAAAAAAAAAAATGAGGACCGGCAGCCTTAGCATCAGCTAAATGCAAATTCTCAGTCCACCCCAGACCTACTGAAACTGAAACTCCAGTTGTGGGGCCCAAAAAGCTGAGAATTACTAAGCCCTCCAGATGATTCTGATGCCCACTCCAGCTAGAGAAGCACTGCCAGAAAGCACAGAGAACATCCCTAGAGCAGTGGTTTGCAACCTTCCTAATGCCGCGATGTATTTTCATTGTTACAAAGGGTTCGCGACGCACAGATTGAGAACCGCTGCCCTAGAGTGTTGTCCTTTGTTATGACCTGAATATAATCCCTGGATGATCCTCCTGTTTTAAGACTCTGAAACATTCTAGAGCATCTCTAGCTGGATTTACACCCAGGCTCTTGAGAACAAGCACGCTTTCCTCAGCCGAGGGGATTGGGCTCAGAGCAGGGCATTGCTCTGGTTGGTAGGCCCAGCAAACACCTACTTTAAAGAGCAACAGTGAGAGAGAGCCTCACTGCAGGAAGCTAAATCCTAGGATACCACAGGCATTCAGGTGTCAGCAAAATCTGTATCTATAGCTGCGTATCCAGAGAATCAAGGAAGGACATGGGCACACTAGGAGAGGACCCTCAAATGACTCTAAAGCAGAAATTCCCATCTAGAAAATTCAAGGTCATAAAAAGTGCCCAGACAAAAGGATGTCATGTCTTTTCCATGGGCAATTGTCTTATTCCATTTTGTCAAAAATATGTTTATATTTTAGATATTATGGCATGTTTTGGAATAAAGAAATGGTAAAAAGCAGCTGGGTACAGTGGCTCGTGCCCGTAATCCTAGCAGTCTGGGAGGCCAAGGCAGGTGAATTGCCTGAGTTCACAGGTTGACCAGCCTGAGCAAGTGAGAGACCTCCCCTCTAAAAAATAGCCAGGCATTGTGGCGGGCGCCTGTAGTCCCAGCTACTCGGGAGGCTGACACAAGAGAATTGCTTGAGCCCAAGAGTTTGAGGTTGCTGTGAGCTATGACATCACAGCACTCTACTGAGGGGGACAAGGTGAGATTTTGTCTCAAAAAAAAGAAATAGTTAAAGCAGTGATGATTGTGCCGTGATAAGTCTGATCCTTAGTACCACAGGGACACAGCCTTCTTCCTGTCCTATAATAAACACAATGCAGGTATGTTAAGTTCATAAAAAGTAATAGCTCATCTGAAAGAACAAGGCTTTTTTCCATCTCATTTTTGAGCAACAGAAATGTGCTATGTTCATTATCGTTTTCATTTTGCACAATATAACTTGACTAATTTCGTACATACATACGCAGATAGATACATAGATAGATACCAATATCAATATCTTCCAAACAATCCATTTCCAGGAGTTAGGTATACATAGGCATTTACATATATTATATGTGATTATAAACCTATATGAATGTAAATTAAATCATAGTTATTTAAAATACTTCATCATGGCTGGGCACAGTAGCTCATAGCTACAATCCCAGCACTCTGGGAGGCTAAAGATGGAGAATAACTTGAGGTCAGAAGTTTGAGATCAGCCTGAGTAAGAATGAGACCCTCACTGTACTAAAAATAGAAAAAATGAGCTAGGTGCATGGTCAGTGCCTGTAGTCCCAGCTACTCAGGAGACTGAGGCAAGAGAATCACTGGAGCCCGGGAGTTTGAGGTGGCAGTGAGCCATGCTGATGCCTCTGCACTACAGACGGGGTGAGAGTGCTAGACTCAGTCTCAACAAGTAATAATAAAAAAGACCAAATACAATGAAATATCACTTCAGTAGATAAAAATATTTCTGCCTGGCCACAGAGTACCTGGAGGTAGCTACTGGCTGGGCTGAGGGAGCCCCCACCCAGGGCCACACCTGTCATGGCCATTGCATACTCCACAGCTGTAGGAGAGCAAACTTGTCCAGGATGGCTGACCTGAGGACAAAAGGACTCACTGAATGTGCTCTAATGTCTGGCTGCGCTTTGGATTCTGCCTATCCTCTTCTGCAGCAATTGTTGTTAGGGAACATTGTCTGAAACAGGGTCTTAAAGTAAGAAAATCATTTCTGAGTTATAAGAAAACTATCTGGAGCCCTTTGCAACTGGTGGAGAAGCTGCACCAGAAACAGAGGAGGGAGGAGCCAGTGTCTGAGATTTACTTGGTCTTAAGGACACCCCTGGGTCCAGCAAGAGCTGGGCTTCCATTAGCCCTCATGCAAAATAAGAAAATAAATGAATAAATTTTAAAACGGCTGATTACCTGCATTGCTTGATTATTCGGGGGGGAATCCCTTGAGTGAGTTCTGTGAGTATCGTGCACTAATGATGGAAGAAGGAGCAGTAATTACTGGGCTACTGGTTGGCCTGTGTGTGATAGATGCTAATCTGTTCGTGAAGGGGGAGGATTTAGACTCACAAGAAAGTGAGAGTGATTAGGACCAAGTGCAAAGTGTTTTCAGTTTGTACAGTTCCCCCTTGACCCAGGTATCACTTTAATTTGTAAACAGTGCTGTCAAATACTAAAGAAAAATTAAAAATGAAATTCAGTAAAGGTACTTCTAATAAGACAAAAGAAAACATTTTTGCCTATAGTCATCTGAATACACATACACATACACAAATTTACAGTCTTCAAATGTTTTTATTTAATGCTAAGTGGGTGTTTTCAGTATCAGTTCTCTGGCTCTAGAACATCATTTCCCTTTCCTTATCAACATCACTGCCACTTTCACTGTCATCATTACCACGAGTGACTTCCATTGGGCACTTGCAATGCTCCAAGTCTTATTTAACCTGGACCACAAATGAATGAACTAACTACTGTCATCAACCCATTTCATAGGTAAGAAAATTGAGACTCCAAGAAGTTAAGTAACTTGCTGAAAATCCCATAGAAGTCAGTATAGTCCTTGTCCTTCAAAGCCCATCCTCTAACCTCTCTCTCACATGGCTGGGAGGACAACAAGGTGTGAAGGGTGAAGTTGGATTCTGCATTGGCCCTCACTGCTAAGGAAATAAACTACAAGAAGCAGGCCCTGTATATTCACAGTTATGTCCCAACGAGATATTAGGCGACAGTTCATTTAAAAATAAATATGAGCCACGAAATAAGCAGAAACATATTGTTACACAGACAAGTATATCCAGTAATGGGTCTTTCCATTATCTATAGGCTCCTTATTGTTTCCTGTGGACCTGAAGCTCAAATTAAATATGAATTTGAAACTAGAACATCTACTGAATTTTCTTTCTTTCTTTCTTTCTTTTTTTTTTTTTTTTGTTTGAGACAGAGTCTCACCCTGCAGAGAGTTCCATGACATCATAGCTCATAGCAAGCTCAAACTTGAACTCAAGCAATTCTCTTGCCTCAGGCTCCTGAGTAGCTAGAACTACAGGTGCCTACAACAATGCCTGGCAAGTTTTTTCTATTTTTGGTAGAGATCGGTCTTGCTGTTGCTCAGGCTGGTCTTGAACTCCCTGAGCTCAAACAATCCATCCACACTGGCCTCCTGCCATGCTGGGATTACAGGCATGAGCCACTGGGCCCAGCCCTTGAATTTTCAATATATTTCTGAGCTGGCTCAGAGCTCATAGCTCAGTGGTTAGGGTGCCAGCCACATACACCTAAGCTAGTGGTTCGAACCCAGCCCAGGCCTGCTAAACGATAATGACAACTGCAACAAAAAAATAGCTGGGCATTGTGACAGGTGCCTATAGTCCCAGCTGCTTGGGAGGCTGAGGCAAGAGAATCACTTAAATCCAAGAGCTTGAGGTTGCTGTGAGCTGTAACACAATGGCACTCTGCCAAGGGTGGCATAGGAAGACTCTGTCTCAGAAAAAAAAAAAATTCTGAGCCAAGGAATCTTTCAAGATTCCATAAAGTTCACCCTTCCCAATTAGTATGGAATGCCCTCTTTATTTTTTCTTTCCTCATTTCCCGTTTGTTTTTACCAGCAAACTTCTATTCAAACTTCAAAACCCAGTGCAAAAGGAAATCTCCTTTTAAAAACTTTCCCTTGTTCCCATTAACAGAGTTAATGTACTATGCTCTCTACTTCTTGTAGAGAACAGGGTTGTTACCCCTGATATTTGCTTTTCTGTTTTGTAATTATCTGTTTACTAATTTGTTTGTCCGTGAGCTTTTGCAAGCAGGAGCAATGTCTTACTAATGTTTGATTCCCTGACATAGAGTAAACACTCGAATGTTAGTGGAAAGGACAAACTGGCAGCAAGAACGTCTCGACATATTATTGGGACCTGCTGAGAACATAATTTCCTTTGAAGAAAGCGCCTAAGAAGGAGATTCACCAAGACTTAATTGGCCTCCCTCTACTCCACCTGCCCTGTGAGACCGCGAACCACGCCCAGCGTTTTGCTATGCACAGATATGCCTGGTTCTTCTCACAGATGACCTGGGACACATATTGCATATTGTTTATGAAACTGGTGCTCCATGTCTACTCTGCCCTATTCCACCGGGGAAGAGAGAGGGCTGCCCAGTGCCCAGCCTGCTTCAGTTATTCAGAAACATCACAGTTAGAAATGAAGAATAACAGAGTCACGGAACTGCAACACACAGTCCTTTGTGGACTAATTTTCCATCATCATATCTGTACACCTTTTTTTTCCCCCTCTTTATTTGGTACTTTGAAAACAGAATGAAAATGTACTAAGAGTCAAAAGATACTTCCTTTCGGTGGTTGTCAGGGACTACCCTCCAGGAGTTTAATTTAGGGTATCCCACCGAGAAAACCTGCATCAGGTGCTCAAGGGAGATTTTAGAAAGAAGATGAAGATGACGACGATGAGGAAGAAGAAGATGGAGATGAAGGAGAAGGTTTTGCCTAGTTCCGTTTTAGAACATGGCGTTGCAAAGCTTGCTTTCCAAGAACCATCAGCGAAGGAAATCTTTTTCCACGTGCAATTTACCTTTTTTAAACATCAGATCATTTGGGGGGTGGGGGATGGGGACTGTAGACCCAGAAACGTGGGGAGGGTGAGGGGCCAACAGTGAGACCTGCTAATTACTGATCTCTTTTACTCTCCTGCTGTGCTTAACTGTCTGGACACGTTAAAGTGAAATTTTTCTGTGATTTTTCAAGTGACTAGTTCATGGCCCACTAGCATGGAGGGAAGCAGAAGACATGAAATGCCTTCGTTTACATGCAACATTTACTAACTGTGTGGGTTTTCCGACATTAAAGAGAGGACAGTGACCCAGGCCACCTTTTTCACACTCAAAAGAGCACTGAAAAAACAAGTCTTCAAGGGCTTACCTCAGGCTTCCCTGGTCCTGAACACCCTCCCCCCGGGGTATGAGCAGAAAGGGAAAAAAAGAGGGGATTTTATGCTCCTTTCTCTTCAACTTTTCAGGCGGTATAAGCAGCATTTAGCAAATTCAGCCCCAAATGGCTCCAAATGCTCAGAGCTGCAGGGGCTCATTCTTTGTTATCCTCCCTCTATTTACACAGGATTTAGCAGGCTCTCCACTGAAGAGACCAAAAGCACTTCCATTCTCACCAGCTTGGCTGGACGGTGGCTGGGCCAGCTTCCCCCTGGCCGTCATGGGGGATTTCTGCAACATGGAGAGAGCAACTCCTTGCCCGCTAACGGACTGATCCCGAGACGACCTGGTTGGTACCCGCAGCTGCAAGGCGGACGGGCCTCCGGAGATGAGCTAACCTTCCAGGAGAGAAAGGGAAACCCAGCCAAGGCTGTGCAAATGTGCGGCCAGAGACAAATAACATGCACTTTAAAATATGCATCTATAGGATATAATGGAAAGTGGTGGGTGAAAAAAAAATTCTGACTGCAGCTTGGATGAAAACCACTTCACCCACTGGTTGGAAAAATAAAGTGTAAAAACAGACAGATGGACACATATGTAAATGTGGCTGTGTTTTAGGCTTTAGCTGGCAATGTGAATGTCGTAGTATAGTTTTGCACGCCTGTATTTTCCATATCATGTTGAATCCTGTTAACTGTTGAACAGAAACATCCTCATACTGGTCCTTGACCAAATCAGTCCCCTCAATTTACCCGTGAGGAGCTATAATATGGCTTCGTGTATTGACTGGAACCCTCTAATCCTTCATAACCGAAGGGAATGAAAGCTTCTAGTACTCTTAGCCTACTCTTCACTAGATCTAGATTCTCATTTTTCACATATATTTATATATATTTCATTTCTTCCCATTAAAAAATACATATTTCACTTACAGATTTTAAAATATTTTAAGGAAGGATACCTATTCTGCTAAGTCCCGCACCGAATTCTCCAAAGGAGATTGACTGAGTCCGGTAGAAAAGTACATTCCTCTGCCATTCTAATTCAGCAGATTGCTTAATCTCTGTGGTGCAGAATAAAAGAACGTATTTGTTACTCGGTTACCTGATCAGCACATATAAAAGTACAGAGTATGTTCTGAAGTTATTCACAGTACATCATAATAAAGCTCTTCTGGGCACTCTAATGATTCATTTTTAGTGATCTCTCAAATGCCCTTTTCCACAGTTAACACTCAGCTTTTATTAAGGTAGAAAGCAGGGACAAATGTCCACTCGAGTCCCAGCTCTCAAATTTGACTCTACTTGCACTACACTACCTACAGCTAAAGCTTTCTTAATGTTCCGTTCACCTCCCCGGAGTGGCATTTGAGCTAACAGAGTTCACAATCTTTCAGCCCTAAACACAGAGGGCTGCTATCTTCAAGTCATCCTAGGAATGTGCCAGATACCATCATTTCCCTCCTGTGATACAAAGAACCAGAAAGAGATTGAGACCCAGAGGAGACCAACCTGATCGAGTTACCAGCAGCCCAGAATGCCCCTCTCAGAAGGTTAATCTTTGAACCAGTAAATGTTATAATTAGGGGCCTTGAAGTTGGGCTGAAGCTGGCCATTGAAATAAAGACCCTAGAAGAGAAAGTATGAATGGAACACATCTCTTTCACCTAATGGTTTAACACAAAGGTTATAGTTTTTATGGGAAATTACGCAAAAATGAGTTGTTATGATATATGAATCTCTTTCCCACATCTCCTATAGAAGAAAAAAGGTGGTCGAAGAGAGATGTCTTCCCAATTTCGCTTAGCTATGTTTCAGTACAAATTGTGAAAATTATGCAAATAACAATTTTGGCACCTTTGCTAGAGGAAAACATTATTAAATTATGCTCTAACTATTTTGTCTGCTTTAGTAATTACTCTCATGTAACTGTAAATATAAATAGCTGTTATTCTGTTTAAATTTTTAATCATGCAAAATATTGTCACACAAAATGTCCTTCTGTTGCAGTCTAACTGGGATTTTCTTTTTTAAAATATCCATATTTAACTGAAGTGGACTATTTTTAGCATTGTAAAGTGTTTTAGTAAAGATAGCTGGCTAACATCTCTGAATCAACAGGTCTTTCAAGCAAAGATATGGCCTTTATATTTGCAGAAAGAATTTCCTACAAAAGACATATAAAATATATTTTTAATATTTAAACTAAAACTAGAATATAATTCATTTGCTTCAAAGAATGTATTAACTACATCAAACCTATACTGCATATTTCAGTATACATTGATAATATTCTCATTTTATCATTAACTATAGGAATTTATATCTTATTATCTCTTTTAGCACACTTTAATATTAACTGAAACATTACATATTAATCAAATATTATTAACCAATAACAAAATCTATTAGCAGGAATAACAAAAAGGCACAGTTCTAGGTGTAGCAGAAATTATTTCATTCCACTTTTAAGGGTCCTTATTTCATTATTTTATTTGCTATTTAAAACAAAAATAGGGACAATACATTTTTATAATATAAAATAGTTGATCAGTATGAATTCTTAAGATGGCATTTC
Source organism: Perodicticus potto (assembly GCA_963574655.1). NCBI lineage: Eukaryota > Metazoa > Chordata > Mammalia > Primates > Lorisidae > Perodicticus > Perodicticus potto. The sequence continues at coordinate 3,777 of CAUYRH010172299.1, read as the reverse complement.
TCTGTGAATTTATATTAATAAATAATAGTTTCTAAGAGCAGAACAACAAAACAGAAAGACTTTTTGATATCTTCACGTTGCCAATTATTGTAAAATGAAAACAAAAGAATGCTTTAACAAAAGTACAAGTTTGAAATTGACATTGCTAAATAATGCCAAAAAACTCTTCACAATAACCATTTATCTTAAAATAAAAGATAGCTTTCTTCACTGTAATAATAATAATATTTACTAAGACAACTAGTGGGAAGTATCTATCAACATGACCTTTAGGAAGTTTTTAGGAAGCTAGTCAAGCTACATATAGGAAAAGAAAAAAAAAAGAAAAACAAAAGTATTATTAAGTTGACAACAGGTTTTAGGTCAATACTTTTAAAAAACCACTAAGACACTAGATTTGGAACCTATTTGTTAACTATTAAAAAACTCTATTTTGTACATTTTTTCAAAAAAACACTTTCACACAATAGAGTTCCCTAATCAAATTTTGAGTTTGTTTAAAAAGGTAATAAATTAAGTGGCTAACATTTAAAAAATAACCAATTATGCATTTGGATATTCCATTTATCATGATTGCTTTAAATCAATCTAGTGCTATTATTTGATAACAAGCAGGTTATGCTTTATGCAATGGAATGCAAATGGATGTTCACAACACACATAACAGCCCTAGGGGAAACAAATAATGTGGTTACTTAGGAAGACTAATTTAAGATAGCACAAGCATCCTTCTCTATATATCCCATGTGCTAAAGAACCACAGGCACCAAAGTACAAAATGAAATAGAACTGGTAATGGTGTTTCTCGTGGGGTGATGAAAATGTTCTAAAATTGATTGTGTTGATAGTTGCATAACTCTCTAAATACACTAAAAACCATTGAGAACTTCATTCAACCATTATAAACTTGAAATGGGCGAATTGTACAGTATGTGAATTACATCTCAATAAAGGTGTCATATTTTTTAAAGGAGCAGATTCTGGCACCTTGACACAAAGAAGCATGCTGGGAGAAATACAAAAGCCTAGCAGTTGAGCTTAAAGGTATCTGCAGTCTGTAGTGAAGTGCTTCAAAACAATGTGATTTCAAGGCCATTTACAAATATCATCTTAGCACCTTGCATATGGACAAACATATGTACTCAAAAATATTTGAGATGATTTTATATTGTTTATGTTATGAAGATATGCAGTATGGAAAGAAGATTGACCTTCTCACTAAAATTAGTCCTTCTCCACTCTCAGTTCTTACTTTAACACTCAGAATGACACTAAGAAACTCCCACAGACACACACACACAAACACACACACACGCTACTACATTTCTTCTTCTCAGTTACTGAAAGCTTCAAGTCAAGAACAATATTATTTTTTTCACATGATTCTTTGAACTTTGTGTAGATTATGGGTATGGTTTGTGCCTAAACATATATTAAGCAAATGCCTGGTTGACTCTCTTATTTCTTGGAATGTGCTTTTATGCTTTGTGGAATTTACGTCTAAAATTTGGAAACAAAATCTATCTAGAAAGCTGTTTGCTCAGAGTTGAAAATTGGCCTTAGCGTTGCCATGTCATAAATTTTAAAGGCATTAATTTGTAAGATCCATTCCATGGCAGAAGCAACTTTAGTAATAAAAGACAAGAAACAGGGGCAGCACCTGTGGCTCAGTGAGTAGGGCACTGGCCCCACATACCAAAGGTGGCGGGTTCAAACCCAGCCTCGGCCAAACTGCAAAACAAAAACATAACTGGGCGTTGTGGTGGGCGCCTGTAGTCCCAGCTACTTAGTAGTCTGAGGCTAGAGAATTGCCAAAGCCCAGGAGCTGGAGGTTGCTGTGAGCTGTGTGATACCACGGCAATCTACTGAGGGCACTAAAGTGAGACTCTGTCTCTACAAAAAAAAAAGACAATAAACAACAGGGGCCCTACCTTTGGAAGAGTGCTCTCCATACTTAGCTCACCTCTCTCATTCTAAATTTCTAACTGCACTCCTTTGCACATGGGAGGCTCACTTCTGACATGGTCCTTGCCCCTACAGCCTGTCCTGTACCTCTCTTCTACAGAAATACAGAAGCACACACACTCATGAGGGTGGAAATGGTGATGAAATGTAAGAAGCATGGGCTGGGGAATAGAGTAGATCTTGTGTTGAATTTCCAGATTCCTTTCTCTTAAAAAAAAATTTTTTTTAAGGCTAGTCAAGTGAAGGCGTAGGAGTGGAAAAGGAACAAAGAAATCTGTAACTGGTTCCAATCAGTTACTTGTAAACACCACTGAACATGGACCATCCCCAGGTCTACTTCTTATTGGTTGAGCATGACTTCAGTCAAGAGATTAACCCTCTGAACCTCAATATTCTCATCTATGATATGGGAAAATGTATGCACATCTCATGGGCTAATTATAAAAATTAAATGATCTTGGGGGGCACCCGTAGTTCAGGGGGTAGGGCGCCGGCCACATACGCCCAGGCTGCTGGATTCAAACCCAGCCTGGGCCAGCTAAAATCAACAAAGACAACTGCAACAAAAAAAATAGTCGGGCGTTGTGGCAGGTGCCTGTGGTCCCAGCTACTTGGGAGGCTAAGGCAGGAGAATCTCTTAAGCCCAAGAGTTTGAGGTTGCCGTGAGCTGTGACGCCACAGCACCCTACCCAGGGTGAAACAATGAGACTGTGTTTCAAAAAAAAAATAAAAATTAAATGATCTCATCAAAGTAAGAGCTAGTATTTACTAAGTCCCTGCTTTGGACCAGGTGCTTTATACTTACTAACAAACTTTATACATCACCTTAAGTGGCACTTGACATAAGAAAGATGCATCAATAAATCTTAGTTTTTTCCTTTCTTAAAATGAACAGTATGAACAAAAGGTGGTACATCCATACACTGAGATACTACCCAGCACTAGGAAGGACTACAGTACTCATACATGCAACACATATCACTGTGCTAAGTTAAAGACCAAACATAAAAGACCACATACGGTATGATTCCAAACACATCACATTCTAGAAAATGCAAAGAAATCCAAATGATCCAAAGCAAATCAGTGATTGCCTGAGGACACGTGCAGTCCTTCACTTCTGGGTGAAGCTGAACTGTGCAGTGTATGGGCCACTGTGCTGGTCTCATCTGTACACAACTGTCAAAACCCATGAAGCTGTACTCTGTAATGTGTTTTGTTTTGTATAGAAATTATATCACACTAAAGCTGATAAAATTAATGCTAAGCTAATTATTGTAAATTAAATCTTCATAAACGAAATAGATTTTAGTGGAAAGTACAGAGTGCAATCCAGAAGAGGGGGGAGTTGGGTTCTCTCAGTTCTCAAAGGATGAAATAATTTGAGGCAACATTTGAAAAAAGTTGTAAGTAGAAGCCCAAAGTGATATTGATAAACCTGTTGATTTATATCATTTTCTTTAACTTCATAGAGATGTAAAGTCGGTGGTCAGAATGTACTTGGCCAATTTTACTAAATAATATTTTTCTCCTTTGGCCAAATCTAATTATATGACCTATTGTTAACAAAGAATGACTCAAATTGCAAAAAAGAAATACCAATAACAATTTCAAAGATAATAAAATAATTCTTTTTTTTTTTGAGACAGAGCCTTAAGCTGTCACCCTGAGTAGAGTGCTGTGGCATCACAGCTCACAGCAACCTCCAATTCCTGGGCTCAAGCGAGTCTCTTGCCTCCGCCTCCCAAGTAGCTGGGACTACAGGTGCCCGCCACAACGCCCGGCCATTTTTTGGTTGCAGCCGTCATTGTT